>JAIWZP010000074.1:0-123350 GCA_025201375.1 Gongronella butleri | reverse complement strand
GTGTATGACGACCCGCACGCAAGCACACAGCTGCTTGTGACGCTTCCTCGGCGCCTAGTTCTGCATTAATGGCGGCCGATGCACCAATGTCGATTAATAAATGACGGTATTTTCGCATTCATTTGCATAATGTGCGGGCAAAAAAGGGGTGGGTAGAGGGAAGAAAAAAGAGGACGCGCGGCGGGGCGGGCAGTGACCGGAAAAGAAGAGCATCATTCCCATACGGGCCAATCACGGCATCCGGCTCCCGGCAACCGGGCCGCCGGCCAGCGACCTCAAATGATTGAGCGTCGTCGTCCCCATGCAGCAGGCCAATCACGACAAATGGCCGAAAAAATGCGTCATTCCATGGAGGCCAATTGTGTTTCACAAAGCGGGCGGACTTCGCAAATTTTTTCACATCGTGTGGACCCCGGCTCCATCCCATTGTTGTGCTTTTTCCATTCTTTTCTCCTTTTTTTTCAAAACGTTGGCGCTCCATCAGCCTTTCCCTTCGTCTTTTATTGCTTGTCTTTGGCACTTTCAAATAGACATCCAACATTATTTTTTGCGAAGTAGAGAAACGAAAATTGACTAACGCTGTTTTATTTGACATTTATAGGGCTAATGTCACCATCTTCAATCAAAATATGATGATTTTGGGCATTTTGCTTCTTACCGTGGCGTTTGAGCTATGGGCTTCGCTGTGCACCCTCTAAGCACTACAGGCAATGGATAGGCAAGTTTAGGGCGCAAAAATGAGACCGTGTGACGGCCTAATACTTGTGCCTTTTTCCTGAAATTTAGATTTTGACGCCGTGGTGGATCCTTGCATTTGTACCAATTGCGCGCTTTATCGTGGTTTTGTGCACTGGCTCGCCTTTTTTTTGACTGAACAAGAATCGCAGTTACCCAGTGTCACTGCTGGCAATGGATGGAAGGCAAGTCAATGCACAATTTAGGCCATGATAGTTGACAAATGCCTTTTTTTTTCTTTTGTAAAACTTAGGCAGGCTTTGGGCACGGCCACGCTTTTTTTTCTGGGCACACACGCAGCCACGCAGCGTCACTGCTACTGTACCAAGGATACACAGGCAAGTCAACGCGCAAATGAGGCTATCAGGCAGGTTGACCAATGCCGTTTTCTTTTGTAAAACGTAGACTTGGTGCACTGCCTCGTTTTTATTTGCTGGGCACACACGCAGACACGCAGCATCACTGCACCTACCAATGGATACGGTACGCAGGCAAGTCGACGCGCAAATGTGGCCATCACAGTTTGACCAATGCCTTTTCTTTTGTGAAATGTAGACTTGGCGCGCTTTTTGGCCTTTCCACTTGCTTTTTTTCTGGGCGCACACGCAGCAACTGCTACCAATGTACTGTATACACAGGTAAGTCAACGCGCAAATCAGGTCATGACAGACAGGTTGACTTTTTTTGTGAAATGTAGCTAGACTTTGGCGCGCTTTTTGGCCTTGGGCACTGCTTTTTATTTTCTGGGCACACATGCAGCCGCGCAGCCACCGCTGGCAATGGAAAGACAAGCAAGAAGAAGCAACTATTTGTGCCTGCAATACCCAACAATCCAGGTAAAACACCCTAGCTGCATAGTATTTGGGACAATTTGGTGATCGACTACCAATAAACGATATCTGTAAAATCCAATGAATGTTTGATCGGGATGGTACACAACCGGGTATAAAAAGATTCGCGCTGCTGGAAGGTTCAATTGGCGGTGGAGGCTCATAAAATAAAAATAGAATGCATTTTGAATATGCATGGCTGGTGGATAAGAGTATACATAGATGGGGAATCGATTGTGATTAGATTTTGAATGGATGGGAATTAAAAATTGAATAGAGCATTAAATAAAAAATAAATAGAAAATACATAGAAACCGGCCCTCGTAGAAGTTGAATAGAATATTACACCAGATGAGAAATCGATGCGCATTCTATTCGGCCTCTAAAAGCGTTGTAATTGAATAAAGGGCTAATAGAAGGCACTCTTTCGCGGTAGTGTTATTCGCACACCAACGTTACGGATACACTGTGTAACAACGAATTATGGTATGACAGTGGGCTATATGAAGACACAGCTGTCGTGGGATGTCATTTTTACTATCTTTTCTTTATTTTGTTTCCAATGATGATGAATCCTAGAAAATATTATCCATTTGGTTACGGAACCCAGGAGACCAACTCTCTCCTGGACTTAATGCACATGGAGAGAGACTTGGAGCTCCAGCAACACGAGGATAGGGCGGCTGAGTTGCAGTGGGCTCAAGCACACCCGATGATGATGTTGGATGAGTTGAACATCGAGGCGTCGTCAACAGATACCGACGCGATGCAAGACACGATGCAGCAGGAGGCAACCATCGCGCCGCCCACAGAAGAGCCGAATGCGCCGCTTCGCCCAACGGCACCGCCAACTATTGACTTGGCATACAGACCAAGCCGAAGGCAGCCGAAGCAGCCGGTATGCCCGCGGCCACTCGTGTCGCGGGCGATTTCCCCAAAGCAAAAGTACACTATCTGGGAAACCGTCTACCTGAAGAAGCGTACGAGCGTAGTCGCTTCTCGTGTAGCTAAGGTCTCGCGCTCAACTGCCCACAAGTACACGTGGATGTTCGATGGTAATCCCCCCATGGCGGAAATTGCATTGTACAATCCCCAAGTGCATGCCCAGCTCTTGCAACAGATTCAAAAAAAATAGTTGAATAAAAAAATAGAATTCGCGTGCCCTAAAAATTCAATTGGCGCCCATCGAGAGTAAAGTTTGCGTGGACTGATGATGCGGTGCGCGCCAATGAAAGGTGTTTGCGTGCATTTTATTTTTTATTCGCGGGTGAACAAATCACCTTTGCGTGCAAAAACTTTTCAACGACGCGCAAATGAACAGTGGAAACTCTGTATGATATGATACGGTACAGTACTGTACGCGTTCCTCCCGATGAAGCTGGCCATACAGTACGGTACAGTATGGCTCCAAATTTACCTAGACCCAAATATGGTGCCCGCGTCGGATGAGCTGAAATGAAGACCTGAAATGCTGGGGAAATTCAGGTTCAGGTCACAAAGATTCTGCCTGAAAATTCGACCGAAACCCGACCTGAAAAAAAAAACAAAAGACTGAAACCTGACCTGATTTACTGTATCATATATTTTACAGTAATTCAGGCTCAACAAGGGCCTGAAATGTACGACCTGAATGACTTAAACCTGAAAAAAGCCCAACATTTTTTACGATGGAGCATGCAGCCGTGCAGGTCAGCTTCAGCTTTCAGGTCAATTATTTCAGGTTGTCGGGCATCAGGTCATTTCAGCAGCTCTATGATATTCAGGTACAAATTGTTTCAGGTCGTCGGTTTTCAGGTCATTTCAGGTGGGATTCATCATCATTTCAGGTCGCCGTCGGTTTTTTTCAGGTCATTTCAGGAAATCGTGAAATGACCTGAAAACCGATCGACGACCTGAAATGAATCGCACCTGAAATGAGCTGAAGAAAATAATACTGTAAACCGACGACTTGAAATGAATCAGACCTGAAATGAGCTGAAGAAAATAAACCGACGACCTGATGATATCATATGATGAAACGACCTCGTGCACCTGAAATGACCTGAAAACCGACGACCTGCTGATCAAATAGCCAGCACCTGAATTGGGCTGAAAACCGACGAGCTGAAATAGCCATCGCCTGAAATGAGCTGAAAACCGACGAGCGACGACGATCTGAAGAAATACAGTACATACTGTAGCCAGCCAATCATATCATATCATAAAATGGCTAATAAGAAGAAGTTAGCTCAACAAGAAGAGTCAACAAGACATATACTGTATACAGTAGTACTGTACAGTACATACTGTATGTAATACGGCAAATTCTATCATATTTTTCCAATTTATGCACCTTAATTTGGAAGTGCCAAACTTTAAATTTCTCAAAAAATCTTGGCCCAATGCAGGCAATTTTCTCAGTCGATCGCTGTTCATGTCACGATCCAATTCGTGAGCATTGTCCACAACTCTTTTTTTTTCTTGCTCCCTTTCGTTCCTTTTTGTTTCCAGTCCTTCTCTTTTCCTTTGGCCGCCGCCCAATTCCAACACCATCATCTGGCCATGGCTCGTGGCTTTCAAACGCACTCTCTCACAAGTTTGTAGCTGCTCTCTCCATCGAGCAATGGCCGATCTTCTCCTTTGCCCCGCTTTTTCTCCTTTTGCTGCGCCGCTGGAATCTCGATCTGTCTGTCCGCCAAGGCTGCAGACCAATTGGCCTTGTCGCATGTGAACAACGAGAACAATGAGCTCAATCAGCCAGGCACGCCAATTGTGGGGTGCTAGGCGCGTCAATGCACATTGTGTGCATTGTGGACAGGGCGCCGCACCAACGTGCCTAGCGCTTGAGCTCAGACCGAGCTGAGAGTCCGGTGTCGGCCGGTGAATCTGCCACACACCCATTTTTTCGCCTATAAAATCCCACCTTGTTTAGATTTCCCCTTTTCCTTTTCTTTTCACTCTGTTTTCAGATTAAAAACCCCATCTTTTGTCTCACTTATTCGCAAAGTTTACATCGCACATAAAAGACCCGCCACTTTCCTTTTCCCCTTTTTTTTTTCTTTTCTTGCTTTTTTTTTCTCTTTACCCTTTCAACACCGTTTCTCCTCCCCTGAACTCCCCTCTTGCTACAGTATTACAATAAAACTCCCTTGTTTGTATACAATATCAAGATGATGCGTCCTGCCAAGAGAGTCCACGAGCGCCCTGCTCGCCACACCCGTGGCGCCGCTTCACGCCATGCGCAACAACAACCACGTTGTGGACGTCTCGTTAAGCGGGCCGTCGACGCGACCCATCGCCGCCCCACTTTGCGCTCCGTGCTTGCGCCAGAGACGCTGGCCCGTTGGGCTCCAATACACCGCAAGAGGACGGTTCAGCAGCGGATCGTCACAGTTCATGCGTCACTCTTTGCGCCTTTTTCTTAAGATGGGGCAACCTGCCATTTTGTCAGCCAATAGCAAATCGCCGGAGTTGCCTGTTTGGGATGCATTGATCACTCGGAGTTCAAAATTTTCCCAAATTTGGCATTTTCTGAGATTGAAAAGTGTGACCCCTGAGTGACCCCTGAATTTTTAAAAAGTGGTGGTGGTGGTCGTCGTAGCCCGCTTTTTTGACTAATTATCATACAGTATACTGTATTTGGGGGTCTACAGTATACTGTCTAGTTTACGCCATGGTGCAAGTTTCATTGGCGGGCAAGTATACGGTAGTAGACCGTAAAATTTTTTCTGGAGGCACAGCAGGCCGGCAAAGAAGTCTGAAAACACGCATTTTTACATTTTCGTGTCCAAAAAAATCGGGCGGGTCTGTATTGATCACTGAGCTACTGTACTACAGTATATAGTTTACGCCATGGTGCAAGTTTCATTGGGGCGGGCAAGTAGGCTGTAAAAAAATTTCTGGAGGCACAGCAGGCCGGCAAAGTCTGAAAACACGCATTTTTACATTTTCGTGTCCAAAAAAATCGGTTTTGCGCTGAATGCGATGCAGCCATTTTTGAACAGACTCGACCAAGCAGAAGAGCATGGCGAGATAAATGATGCATGTCATACGCTGTAACAAAACAAATGGGGTGTTTTTGAATTTTGCGTGTTCGTTCAAAAAAATCGGGCGGACGCATCGCATCATCCTTTTGACCTGATCACTGGACTTTACGACTTATTCAAGTGAACAGCATTTTATCATACATATGGTATGATACAGTAATACGGTAAAATGAAACTGCTGTACCGGTAGATGATGAGCGATGACGATTGTTGTTGCACGCGCTTCAAGATCAAATGCCATGATCGGTCCTTCGGTCGAGAAGAACGTCCAGCAAGAAAATCATTCACAATAAAAAATTGAAAACATCATGGTCATCTTTTTTTTTGTACGGTGATGCTTCACTGAGTACTGTATCATATGATATCATACTGTAATTATCATAAAGCAGTCAAGCAGAAATAGGTACTGTTGTAGAAGATGCGCTATGATAGAGCGCTACTGTAGCTATCATTTTTGAACGAGTCGATTGCAGAAATAAGCACGACACGCAAATATGATAAAACACGTAGGTAGTAGGAGGTATGATACAAAAACGCTTGAAATTTGCTTGTTTTGCTTTGTTTTACAGTAATACATACGGGCACTTTGCTGCGAGCGGCAGCGTTGAAAGCAAGTCAGTAGGCGCTCATCCGCGGCTGGATGATCGTGCTACGGCGTGCAGGATGCGGTGCTAGTAGGGCATGAGGAAAAGATCGTCGCCCATTTACGCATTTAGGCACCAAAAAAAGGGGGAAGTTGAATCTCAGCCCTGTGCCTCGAGTATTTTCATTTGCCTCTTTCCTTCTCCCCATTCTTGACACCCCATTCTCATCGCAACAACTATGAAAGAGTGTCCTACTTTTAGTGTTTCTGTGGGGTTTCCCGTGTTTGGCTTGGGGTTCACCAACAGCAATGAGCTTATTGTTGGCGGCGGCGGCGGCGCGGGTCGCTCAGGCGTCAAGAACAAACTGGTAAAGTGCACGTTGGCTTCAGAGCTTGCACCATCAACTCATCGCCCTTTTTTCACTTTTTTTTCACGCAACTAAGGTCAAATACACCATTGATATCCGTCGACGCGACTTTGAAGAGGATGCAGTGTATGACATCTCGTCTGAGGAAGACGCGCCAATGTCCCTGACTGTCTATCCCTCGGTAAAACAACCAGAAAGCAGCCAAAAAGTCGCCCATGGACGCTTAATTCTTTTTTTTTTTTTTTTTTATTCACGCGAGTAGAAAGACGTTGTTGTGGCCGGCATTAACGCGTCGCCCGAGTCCATGGCCAAGGGGGTGAATGAGAATTGCCGTGTTTTTGAGCTGGATGACGACGAGTAAGCCGGGATCACAAAAAAAAAACACTAAAAAAACACGCGTTCTGATCTCTCTTTTCACTAGATTCAAGCTTGTCAAGTCTGTGCAGAGTCTCGAGAGCAAAAGCGAAGAGCAATACCAAAAGGCGGTGCGTTTCAGCAGGGATGGGACGATGCTTGCGACGGCAACGACGGATGGCATGGTGCACGTGTTCCAGTACCCGTCGATGGAGCTTGTGACGGCACTCCAGGTGATTGACAATGACGACGTGCTGGATGTGGACATCAACAGCGAGAACGGCAAGCTGACGGCGGCGACGCCAATGGCACTCAAGCTGATCAACCTGCGCGGGCGCCAAATGGGCAATGTGTTGCAGACTGTCGAGGCCAAGGCCGTGTTAAAGGGCGCAAACATGCAATTCCGCGGCTTCCGCTACGGCACCGGATACTCGGAGTCGCTGGCGTTTGCCGTGGCCAATGCGTCCTCGGGCAAACAGGCTGGCGGCTATCTGTGCACACTCGATCACCACACGCTCGACATTGCCAAAGTCACGCGCATCAGCAAAAAGCCCATCACTGCCTTTTGCCTCAGTGCCGACGGCTCGATCCTCGCCATTGCCACCGCAGATCTCGCCGTCTCCTTGTACGAGGCCAATTCTTTGATGCTCCTCACACGCGTAAAGGACGCACACAGCTTCTCCATCACCAGCCTCGCCATCAGCCCCAACAGACGCATGCTCGTCAGCGCGTCCGCAGACAATACATGCCGCGTCGTCGAATTGCCATTGCAGTTCCCAGCCAGTAATGAATACAAAAAATGAGCGAAACCCCGGCCTAAAACTCATCCCCTTTTCCCCTTAGATACGCTGAATCCCGTGTACACGATCCTTGGCGCGCTCTTCGTTGCCATTTTCATCATCTTCGCCACGCACTTTTTCCAATTGGACGACTATGTCGAGCCCCTGTTGCGCCCCAATGGCACCAGGGCTCAGTCGCTGGCCGCCGCAAAGTCCACGGCCGCCGCCGCAACATCCACACTTTCGTCTGCCGCATCTACCATCGCGGCCACCGTCACAGATACGCTCGCATCAGCAGCGACGTCGATCGTCAAAGAGGAATTGTAAAAAATTATCTAATAAATTGGGTGGATGATTTTATTGTTGATCCTTGAATTGCTTGGCCCACTACATTTCATAAAAAAAAAAAGGTGCATGAGAGATTCGCTTTCTTTATGCACTCTCGAAATGCGCATCTTTTACCATCATGGAGGGAATCCAGCGCGTGGGTTGCTGGTAACGACGCTAAAAAGTAAAAAAAAAAAGTGTTGGTGCCATGTATTTGCGCTGTTGATGAAGCTGGTCATTGCTTACTTCTTTGTTGGCAGAGAGCTTCCAGACGGCACCGAGGGTGACGGCCATACCGAGAGCAGCAACAGCCGTGTTGGCCTTCCAATTCTTGGGCTGCGACCACCAGCCACCGGCAGGGGACCTGTCAAAATGAAATAAAAGGAGAACGACAGGTCAGTGGGGCCGCCCAAGCCTTCCGTCGCTTTCATAGTGTTGCTTACCAGACTCGGGGGTAAGGGAAACGAGAGACGGCACCCTACAAAATCATTTAAAAAGAAGAAGAAAACAGGCAAAAAGCGGAAATTGTCAGCAATTGGCGTGCGTTTTGATGCGTGGGTAGCGTGCACGGGCTAATCGTACCATGTTGTGTAGTGTAAGGATGTGTGTTTGGAAAGAAAAGAGCAAAATGCCTGATGGCTCGGCAATGTTTTTGTTTTTGAGAGGGCGAGAGGGCGGGGGGTGAAGACCCGATGAGCCAATTGGCCAATCAGGGCCCTTCATTTCCCTGGAGGGGCAATAAAGGGCGATTGCGGCTCTTGCTTTCAAAAAATGCGCGCTTTCCTTCCCCGTTTTACTTTTATTTACCACGAAAATGGCCTCGTCGTCCTCATGGGTCCCGCCACCACTGCACCTCGATCTAGAAGCCACTCAGAGGATGCTAGCAGATAAGAGGTACGAACTCGACGACTTTATCCAGCAGGTCAACGATGAACATGACAACAGTGTCCAAGAGACAAGGCTGCAAATCGAGGCAAAACAAGGTAAAGTGGCCAAAAACACGCACCGTCAACACGCCAATGGACTCATTGAATCATCGCACTAGCTGAAAATGACGCACTGAGGCAAGAAATCAAGGAGACAAAGGAATCCATCGCGTATTATGAGTCACGTAAGCCATTTTACGCGAAAAATGAAGCGCGTCGACGCCAATTGTACCTTGCCAACCACACGTTTACTCTATAGAGCTTCCTCAGGCCAAGGAGCAGAGGTCTGCATTAGAAGAGGACGAAAGAATTCTGCGTGAACGCCGTGATGCGCTTGAAAAACAATATGATGAAGCGCTAAAGACCACACAACAGCTCCAAAAAGTCATAAATGACATGGAACAAGGTAAAAAAAAAAAAAAGCGAAAAAAAGCGCGTCGCGTCGACTCACACCCGCCACAAACACGATCCTTAGAGGCCCAAGCGAACGAACGTCAAGCAAGCTCACAACAAAAGCGAAATCGGCCAGAATTGGCAGCGAGCATCAAGTACACGGGCCTGTCTCTAGAGCCACTGGGAGGTAAGCGCGTCTTGAAGATTATGGTTGCTATAGCACCTCTGTTCTCACTTGCTTTCCTTCATTACAGGTGATCGCATCAAGTTCAATTATCGACTCGTTGATAAAAACGACCCGGATCGCGTCTTTTCTGTCACCATTGACGTGTCCGACTCTAGATTCCAGGGTAGGAAACGGGTGCGACGCGACACGCCTCGCGTTATAATTTTTAAAAAAAAGTCGCCATTCACTGACAGACGCTGCCACTCCTGCCTGGTGCTCTTTTTTTTTGTTTTAGTGCCCCATTGCGACCCCATGATACCCAACCTAGCCCAATTGGCCCAAGACCTGAGCGACCAAGGCAACATTCGTCTTTTTACTATTAAGATGCGCCAGGCTTTTTGTCAATTAGTTTCTCCATGAATGAAAATCGTATTACATGACATCGCCTCTGAATGGCTTGCTCGCTTGACTTTTTTTTTCATCCACAGCAATGCATGCGGCTCACACGTTGTACCAAATATCAATCTCAGGCGGGATGCTTGCGGCTGGCTTCTCATTTGCCTGCCAAAAAAAAAAAAAAAAAAAAAAAAAACAAAAAAGACGAGGTCAGCGCGTTTAGGCGAGACGAGTGAAGCGGGCGATATTACGGATGGAACACTGGTCACATTGGCTAAGTCGGGAATCAAGAAAGGCGAGTTGCGCAGAGAGTAGTTTTCCCTAAGAGAGCAAGAGTCAGTAAATTTTGCAAAAAAATGGCAGTCATGGCTTACTTTGAGATTTCTTTGGCCACGGTGGTGCCATTGACAAGGGCTTTCCAGTAATTGTGCGTCTCAAACACCAGCGGCACAGCGTACGCCTATATGGAAATGCGATGGTGACACAAGCGCGTGTGCATTAGTCGATCATCTGGCTATTTGCGTTATTTGAAGCACAAAAAAGTGCCAATTTGCTTACCTTGCTCTGCGGCTTGCTGTTGAATGCAATGATGTTGCGCGCGCCACCTGAGGGCAGCTTGTACGTGATAAGGAATTTCGTAATTTGGCTCAACAGCCCAGGCTTTTGCACGTCAATGTCATAAACATCTGCCGATCGTGAATATAATGCGTATATAAAAAATAAAAAGAGATGCAATGGAAGGTTGAGAAGGAACGTGCTGCAACGGAAGAAGCAATAAATCAAGATGCACGGCGCATGTGCAACTGAAAATGACACACGCGCCGCACTGACGCGCGCTTTTTTTTTTCATCTTTTTTGATATTTTACCGTTGATCTTAGACGCCAATGGGTCCTTGACGTCAATGGTCAGCAACTTCCAGTCGGTCTCGTCCGAATCAACCATCGCAAGGACGCCAAGCACCTTGACCTGCTTGATTTGGCCCGTGTACCCGACCTCGTCGCCAATCTCAAAAACGTCAATGGGGTCATTGTCGCCCCCGGCGCCCGTGTCTTTGTGCGCGATGTTCGGGTCTTCCCATGTCTATCAAAAGGCATTAAACACTTTTGTAGAGCGCCATTCCCCACCCTTTTTTTTTTTTTTTTCTTGATTGACGCACCTGTGGCAGCGCACCATAGTTGCCAGGATAGCCTTTCAATGGAAAGAGGTTGGGCACGTAGCGGACCTTGCCGTTCTTCGTGTCCTGCTTGATGGGGTTCAAGAACGTTTCCTTGTTGATCTCGAATTTGGCGTTGGTCCATCGCGGAATTTCCACCACCATGTTGAAAACGCCAGGCGTCTCGGTAAATAATGAAATGTCGTGGAACGGAGAGATCACCTTGCCGCATTCCTTGGTTTCTACGGAATGAAATGATTTTTTGTGTTACCAACACTTGCGCTAGTTGGCATGATTTTCCACACGTCGCGCCCCTTGTCTCCCCTTATTTTTAGAAATGCGCCGTCGTCTTTGCCATCATCCCCCTCCTTTTTTTTGATGCTCAACATTGACATCATGGGGGATACACAATCTTAATTTTTGATCGCTTACCATAGTAGACAGCATAGTCAGGGCTGTATTTGGTGCCAACCTCGCGCAGACGCAAGTCTTCGGGCTGCCACGGACCGCTGACGGCTTGGCTCATGGGCATGGCGAGGAGCACGGCGATAAATGCGGACAGACGCATGATGAATGGAAGAACGTGGAGAAAATAAAAATTAAGTTTGAAGAAGAAAAACGCAAAAATGAGATTTTGAGAAAAAAAAATCAGGCATTATACCAGGTTGCTTTTCGCCTCAAATTTGGGACCGCTACTCGCCATGTGCGACCGCATGCATGCTCAAGCGCGTCATACTACTCACTACTCACTTTTTTTTTCTTTTTTTTTCGCTGAGAGGGGAATAGACTTGCATGGCTCAATTTTTCAAAATAAAATGACTGTGCTCTCGTTGTGTCTGTTTTCATTTTTAGACGCGACCGTGCTCTTGCCCTTTTTGCTGTTTTAATGGGTCTCCGTTGAGTCTCAAGTGACAAAAAAGTCACGATTCGCACAAAAAATTCGGGGTTTTGTCACGTCACGCCAATGCATCCCAAAGGGCAGTATGCCAATGCAGGCAAAAAAGGGGGCGCTGTGCATGATTTAGCATAAAATTCTGATCTGCAAGTTTTCGCCCCTATCGATTATGCTTTTGCATCACGAGGAGTCGATTTGGCCCTGATATCGATGCGTAAACGCCATTTTCAAAAGACGGAACCAGTCGATCACCATAAAAAAACTTTGCATCGTTAGAGCCTTCCCATTATATATCATTTGGTCCAAATTTCGGAACCGTCGGACACGTTGCAAGGGAGGTTCACTGCAAAAGAGGAAATTTTTACTTTTCGTTTTAATCGTTTGTACGCATTGCGTGGGTCGATCGTCACGAAACTTTGCGCACATGTAGCTCCTCTTTCAGCCATCAACGGGATCAAATTTGAGGCCACCTGAGAAACCTGCTCACGCGCAGCGCAGTAATACGTCGTTTTAAAGACCAATCGATTGCAGCTCGTGAGCGAGGCAGAGAGGAGCCGAGAAACGCGTCCCAACATGACCTGACAAGCCCGCAAAACGGATTGGAATACAATTTGCCGAGATCATTCGTCTTTGGGGCACGCCACACGCAAATCAAGATTTTTTGTCGTGGCTGATGCCCAAAACGAAAATCAAAAATTTGGGTCGCCAGAACAGCTTCAAACTTGTACACAAGAGACACCGCACGGAGAAACCACGAAAAATGGCAAGAACGAGTGGGATCGACTTGCTGGTTGACGAAGAATTCATGATTTTAGACAAATCTTCAAGCACGAATTGCGCGGGAGAAATGCGTCATTGAAGCCGCGCCGACGCGTCCACTAGCAAGAGAGGGGCCATGTGCATGAATTTGAGTCGGCGCGTATCACTCAATGTCTGACGCGGTTTTTCACGCGCCGAAAACTATTAATGATTTTAAACCCGAGTCAAAAACGCCGAAAACCAGATCCTTTCAGAGATCATCGATGTCTACACACGCTTCAAGTCCAAGGCTTTCTGGTGACATGATTTTCAGGACACTATGATCAGTCCTCGCTGAGTTTGCCTTGGGAAGAAAAATTGCAGCTTTTCGTGATTTACGCGACATCCAGTCAATGGACTCCTGGTTTTTGTTGCATTTCCATCGGTGAGTGTACGTGCTCCACCATATGGTTGAATAGCGTGGCGATCTGAGGTCTTAAATTTGACGGATTTCAAATCCTCGACTGTACCCCTTGGAAAATACGCCACTTTTGAAAATGGTCATTGCTCGCCAACGAGCTATTTCAATGCTCCAGGTACAGGCTCATTAGATGCATAAGACTTGGAATCGTTGGGTTCCAGGCGCAGAGGAGCCGTGCAGTATGGTATTTGTAGACATTTGGTCAGAAATCAAAGAAAACACGCCAATTGAATTTTTCTCGAGAACCAACGAATCATTCTCCTTTTTTTTCTTTATGGGAAAAGGACAGAATCAACAAAAGCTCAATTCATCTGCGGTGGACGGGACTCACGGACCTCAGGGAGGTGAGCAACGTGTCGAAATATGATAAAAAGGATGTGAACACAGAATTTCTGGCGTTACAATGATTCGATTGTCATTCAACTTGGATCAGACATTCTTCATGAGCATTGAAACTATTGCGCAAGATTTGAGATTTCAATTTTTGCCCTAGGAGCAACGACGATCGAAAAAGCGAATTTGGTGAGTTCATTTGGGCCAAAACGTTGCTGTGCGACCTGGGCGCGTTTCACTCCGCTAGCGGCCAATTCATAGTAGATTAACATCGCTTGTTGCGTGCGGGGCAAGCACCTCTTGTTACGCCCTTCTGCCTTGTTTGTCTCATTTATACCCCCCACAACCACCATGTTTGTCGTGGATCCTAAGAAAGTAAGGCACCAATCACTTTTTCCACGGATGAAATTGCTCACCTGCCTTGTCTTTTTTTGGGTTGCTTTGTTGTAGTATCGCTTCCAAACGGAAATTCAGCAAATGATGTTTGTTTTTGGCGAGGTGTCTGATCCTCTGCCAGAGACGACCACGCTCGTCGAAGATATTGTGCGCTCCCAAGTGATAGAAATAGTAAGAAGGGCGTACAAGTAGTGCACAAAGGAAAAAAAAAGAGGGAATTGGAGGTGCAATGGGTGCACGTTGGGTGGTGTGACGATAAGCGTTGGGCTTTTTGCAGCCAGCAGATTAGGGACTTGCTATGGAAGGGGTCCCGTGTCACTGACCCATTTTTTTTTATTTCAGTTGATCCAAGCGTCTGCACAAGCGTCGCGGCGCAATTCTCGGTATATCTGCGCGGAGGACCTGATTTTTCTAATACGGCACGACCGCGCCAAGGTGAATCGACTGCGGCTGTTCCTCAGCTGGAAGGACGTGCGCAAAAACACAAAAGACGGGTCGGGCGACTCGGTGGAGGACGTGATGGAGGATACAAACACAGGTAAATTAAGGAAAAACGCGCTTACGCGTTTGACCGCGTCTCACGCGCATTCTTTGTTCTTTTTTTTTTAGTGTATCGCAGCATCATCAAGTTGCCATGGGAACTTGTGAACCAGTTTCTAGACGTGATGGTCAAGCCGTCGAATCGCGAGGACGAGAGCGAGGACGAGGATGAGGTAGAGGCGTACAATGATTCGATCCAGCGCCTGCGTGAGGCGGACGAGGTGACGCGTGCCATGTCGCGTGAGGAATACGTACACTATTCGGAATGCCGGCAGGCGTCGTTCACGTACCGCAAATCCAAGCGATTCCGCGAATGGGCCAACATCAGCAGCTACATGGATGTTAGGCCCAACGACGACATTGTCGACAGCTTGGGCTTCCTCACGTTTGAAATGGTGTCCAAGCTGACCACCATTGCGCTGCAAATCAAGGCGGACCTGGCCGAGGCTGCCAAGAAAAAGGAGGATGATGCGGTCAAACCAGGCATGAAACGCAAACGCTCGTCATCCCTCGACCTGCTCGCTGCAGACCACCCAACCACCAACATTGCGTCGCCAAAATCAACGTCCACACCCTCAGATGCCACCAATTCCAATGAAAAGTCCAACAATGGTCCCAATGGCAAGGAAAAGGATGAGCCATGTGGCCTGTTCACCTTGCCAACCACAGAACAATCCCCTTTGCTACCCGAGCACATCCAAGAAGCATTCCATCGATTGCAGCAAGCGCCAGAACCACTGAAAAACTTGCGCGGCGGCCTCGTACGCACACGGATCTCCCTCATTTGATTATAAAATGGAACCCATTTTTGCATCTTTTTTTTTTCTTTTTTTTTTATTCTACCAAATAGCACGTAAAAAGAAAGGGGGTGGGGAAAGGGGGTAAATAAGAGAGGATGAAAGGAAAAGAAAATTACAAATTGATTCCCCCACGCATGAGAGAAGGAGAGTGAGAAAAAAAAAATAGAGAAAGAGAGAGAGCACAGGTATGAAGCATGCAAAAGCAAAGGCAAGAACAATTGAATTGGGGATCAGTTGTTCAGGAGATATTCAATGGCTGCCTGGACATCACCACCAGTGGCAAGCAAGGCGCGGATATTGGCTTGCTTTTCCACAAAGCCCATCTCTTCCAGTTGACTCAATTGTGACTGGAAGCGCGTCTCGGGTGGCTCCGTGTTCACTGCTGGTGTTCTACAAATCATTGGAAGGGGAACGTCAGTCGCAATTCCTTTTTCTTTCCTTTTTTTTGTTCTTTTTTGTTCTTTTTTGTTCTTACTCTGGCGCACCGGGCTGCTGGAAGGAGGAGCCAAAGGGAAAGGCAAAAGGAAAGGGGAAATTGGGCTGCTGGCCCTGCTGCTGCTGCTGTTGTTGTTGTTGTTGAGATGGCGATGATTGTTGTCGCTGCTCGGCCAGACTCTGTTGCAGACGCATGCTTGCCTGGATAAAATTGGGGTCCATCCAAAAGGGCATGTTTGTCGCGGGCGCATTGTTCGAGCTGTCGGTGGTCTGGAAAGTGAAAAGAGAGATAATGAGCCATGGGCGTGTACACGACGCGTTTTTTTTTTTTTTTTTTTTTTTTTTCGGCCATACGGTGCTGCTGGGGTTGTTGCTGGCAGGGCTGCTCTGTGCATTGTCATTGTTTTGATTCATGCCAAAGGGCATAAAGGGAAAGCCAAAGGGCGATGCGGGGAATGCACCGCTGTTGCCAGCATTGCCGCCTGCCAATGCTACAATAATATTAAAAATGGATCAATTGAACCAAAATTCTTTTTTTTTTTCGTCTCTTACCAGCAAAAGGATTGGCTGCGGGGGCAGTGGACGGGGTAGATGAGGCATTGTTGCTGGCATTGGTGGTGTTATTGCTGTTGACAGCCCATGGATTGGGCAAGGCCGAGGTGTTGAGTGTGTTTTCCGGGATGCTTGTGACATTGAGCTGCTCGGCGAGGCGTCTGTTGTTTGCTTCCTCGCGCGAGGGGTTGGCGGGCTGTGCGGCGGCGTCGAGAGGTTCGTGCAAGGTGTTGTACATGCGTCGTAGATGATTGAAGCCGCCCGGCAAGGCTTCAATGTTGGACAGGGCGCGATCATTGCTTCGCTGAGCCTCGCGCATTAACTCGGGGTTCCGCATCATCTCTATGGATTGCCGAAGAAACGCAGGATCGTTGATCATATGCCCAATTTCAGGATTCTCGTCCACAAGCCGGCGCATCTGCGGATTGCTCATGATAATCGATCGCATAAAATCTGCAGAGAAAAAAAAAACAATCAATTCGAATTTTCAGTAAATTTTATTGTTCTTTTCCCTTCACACCCCCTTTTTTCCTCCTCATTTTCCTCATTTTTGTCATTTTTTCGTTTTTTTTTTTTACCTGGATTGTTCAAGATGCTCTGCATGAGCGGTGAATCCAGCATCTGGCGCATGCCTTCCGGGTCCATATTGCCCATGCCCATGCCAAGATCGCCCATGCCTTGACCTTGACCTTGGCCCATCCCCATCATGGGAAATCCAAAACGCGGCGTTTCGCTATTGGGGGTCGCTGTTGCTGCTGCACTGGGGCCGCTACTGGCCGCGGTCGGGCTGGGCGTGGCACTGGGAGGTGATGTTGATGTGGCTGCTGGCGCATGGGTCGACGTGGGCGACGATGTTGCGCGCGGCGTGGATGTGGCCGATGACGAAGCTGACGTCGCCTTGGATTTGACAACGTGAATGGTGTGGCCGTCCTTCAAATCTAATGAGGAAAAATAAAAATAAAATAAAAAAAGAACAATGAGACTCCTTGAAATGAATGGAAATAATAATAAAAAAAAAAGAGGCGGGGGCTTTACTGGCGGACGAGCAGGTGTCGTCATCTTTGAGGATGCGGCCAGAGTGCACGAGCTTCAACTGGGACGCAGGCACGCCAGCTTCCATCTTTTGGCCGACGGCTTCTTTGAGCTGCAAGATGGTCGCGTCAAGAGCAACAGACACATCAAATAGGCGCCCAGTCGACGGACGCACCTTGAGAGTGAGAAGGTCGCTCATAGAAATTCGCAAAAATGAAAGAGTGGGGGAAACAAAGAAAAGAAAAGAAAGAGAATGCAAACGGAAGTCGAATTTTTTGGGCCCTTTTTTTTTATCCGCTTCGGCCGTGCCACGTGACTCAACGATTGCCTTTTTTGAATCACCGCCGCTCAAGTCCATCACTTTTTCTTCCTCATTTTCATACCAAAATGTTCTCCATTCGCCGTCCTGTGCTTGCGCTGGCCGCGCGTCGCGCCTACTCAACCAAGGTGGATTTTGCAGGCGTGTCTGCACTTATTCAAAGCAAAAAGGTACACAAAAAGGTGGTGAAAAAGCGCGAATGACAAGGCAAACACCTTTTTTTTTTTTTTTTAGAACTACACGCTGATCGATGTGCGCGAGAAGAACGAGCTCCTTCAAGGTCATATCCCCACCGCGCGCAATGTCCCATTGGTAAGCGGCGAGAAAAAAAGAAAAAGAAAAAGAAAATGAGCCAAAAGGCGAAAAAAGCGTGAAAAATAACCATTTTTGCCATTGCCCGTTCGATTCATGCATCAATGGCTCATCTGACACGCTCTTCATGAATAGAGCCAATTTGCGCAAGCATTCGTTGCCGAGGATGACGATTTTGAACAGGCATTTGGCTTTCCCAAGCCTGACCACGACTCAACCGTCGTCGTCTATTGCCAGGCCGGCATCCGCAGCGCCAAGGCGGCCGCCTTTCTGGACCAATTGGGCTATCACGAGTAAGAAAGAACCAATGGATCGCGCAATGCACGCTCATTCGTATGTTTTGCTCTTTTTACTTGTTTTGCAGCGTGCAAAATTATCAGGGCAGCTGGGCAGACTACAGTGATAAGACGGCCGGCGGCAAAAAGGCATAAAGCCCACGAGAGGCGAGACGCATGGCCAAATCAAACACGCGTGGCGCCCCTGAATTTTTCATTTCGGCCATATTGCTGTTTAAAAAAAAAGAGCAGATCACACAACACGCGCTCTCCAATTTCTTTACTCCTTGATTTATGGTGGAGGATCCTCCTTTTTTTTGTTTTGTTTTTTTTTTTTTGCTCCTCGCTCGCCCCCTCTTTTCATACGATTTCCCACCAAAAAAGCGCGCAGCCGAATGGCTTGCTTGCAACCCCCCTTTTTTTATTTGTCATTTGTTGGAAAATAAAGTCGCATCGCTTCATTTCAATGGGTCCTCTCTTTTTATTTTAATCTTTGCTTTCCCACCGAGGCACGCGCGCTTTCCATCCACTTGTCTTCTTTTTTTTTTTTTGCCTTCTTTTTTCTTTTTCATTGTTGCCTCTCGCCCGCCCGCACCGGAGAACCCCGTCCTTTATGCAATCATGGGCATCTGTATTTCCGCTGAAGCCAAGGCTGAACGCAGTCGCAGCCTGACCATCGACAAAATGATCGAGCAAGACGAAAAAAGACTTAAAACAGAGTACAAGCTCTTGCTGCTTGGTAAAGGACCGATACAAAGAGAGAAAAAAAAAAAAAGGAGGCAAATCCGACTTGCCTCCCCCTCCCGTCCCTCCTGGCCGGCATGACACACGCGCACATGCACCACAATCGCTCATTTAGACCATCTTCTTTGAAAATCGCGATTTTCTCATCCATTTTTTTTTCGCTTTTCTCCCCTTTCAAATGCAGGCAGCGGCGAGTCTGGCAAATCGACCATTGTCAAGCAGATCAAGATCATCCACCAACAGGGGTACTCCAAGAATGAGCTGTACACATGGCGCCCCACCATCTACCAAAACATCTTGGAATCAGCGCTGGCGCTGGTCCGCGCCATGCAAAAGCTCGGGTGCTCGTTTGATCATGCCATCACCGACGTACGTAGTGCATAAAAAAAATGACGCGTCGGAAATCTCACGGTCGCCTTGCGTGTCGCGTTTTTTTTTTCGATTTTTTTCGATTTTTTTTTTTGTAGACACACGTGAATTATATCCACGAGTACTGCTCGCAAGAGCAGATTGACACGCTGGAAAAGACGCTGGTGGAAGCAATTCAGGGTGTGTGGGAAGACAAGGCAACAGTGCGGTGGCTCGCGTCGCATGGCAGCGAGTTTTACCTGATGGACTCGGCACCGTACTTTTTCGACAATCTGGCGCGCATCAGCGATCCGCAGTACGTCCCCTGCGAACAGGATGTCGTCCGCGCACGATCAAAAACAACAGGCATCAGCGAAACCCATTTCACACTAAAACAGGCACGCATCCAGTAAGAAAAAACGCCCACCTCGTGGCCCACACGCCCCTCTTTTTATACAATGGACGCCGCCGGCTTATTGTCTGTCTCTCTCTTTTTTTTTTTTCTTAATTTACAAGTCTCTTTGATGTTGGTGGCCAGCGTTCCGAGCGCAAAAAATGGATCCATTGCTTCGAGGCCGTGACATCCATTGTGTTTTGCGTGTCTCTTAGCGAGTACGACCAGGTCCTGCTGGAAGAGGGTCGCCAGGTAACCAAAAAAAAAAAAAAAAAAAAAAAAATAGAAAAAAAAATAGGGGGACGACGAGGGAGAAGCATGCCACGCCATGTTTTTCCTTTTGTTTGTAGGACAAATAAGCTGATGCATCGGGTGCGGATCCTTTTTAGAATCGAATGCTCGAGAGTCTTGTCCTGTTCGAGTCCGTCGTGAACAGCCGCTGGTTCCTGCGCTCGTCGGTCATTCTCTTTTTAAACAAAATCGACATTTTCAAGAAAAAGCTGCCTGTCGTGCCATTGGAGAAATATTTTCCAGACTATGGCGGCGCAGGCGACCTGCACAAGGCCATAAAGTACATCCTCTGGCGCTTCAGCCAGACAAATCGCGCGCGATTGCCAATTTATCCTCAGTAAGACCCTGATTTTTTGCATCAATTAGCCGTCTTGCCGCCTTGCCGCCGAATCTCATGCGTGCCCATCTCTTTTTATCCAATCGTAGCATCACGGAGGCCACCAACACAGAAAATGTAAGCGCAAATTGAGAAAATAAGTGAGAGAGAGCAAGTGTGCACATATTGGGGTGATTTTGACGCGAGTTTGACGCGTTTCTGACGCGTTTTCGTTAAAAAAGATTCGCATGGTGCTTGATGCCGTGCGACAGACAGTACTTCGCAATTCTCTGATCGATTGTGGCCTTTTGTAAAAAGGCTCCCAGCGGCACAGGTGATCCCAATTGCCTCGTTTGCCTTGAAAATTCGCATTTCCGCCTCTCTTCCCCTATTTGCCACGCCATCCGCCCTTCCATCTCAAAATGTACCATTGATGAAAACATAATTACACTTTTTTATTTCAAGATCATAGTAAATCCAGTGACGCCAAAAATAAAGAAAGCGATTTTTTTATCTTCTTTAGGCTTGTTGCTTCTTGGCCTGGGTGCCCTCACGGAAGCCGTTGGTGAAACGGCGGTGGACAACCTTCAGGTAGCGCATGCGACCGGTACCGGTGGTCTTTCTGCGCTGACCCTTCTCGGACCAGTTGACTAAAAGGGAAAAAAAGCAGAAGTCAGCCATTGCGTTCATTTTGCTTTTGAATTGACAGCTTGTTTGGCTGCGTCATGGACAGGATGGACAGGATAGATACTTACAGGAGCGGATCTTGGCAGCGGGGTAGCCGCACTGAGCGCAGGTCTTCTTTTGCTTGTGGAAGGAGCGATCGCCACAGCGACGGCAGAGGGTGTGCGACTTGGTGTGACGCTTACCGAACGAAGAGGTACCTTTCGTCTGTCAAAAAAAGAAAAGTGAGCAAAATGGTGGGACCTCGCGGCAAGACGATCAAATAAAAAACATCAAAATGCAAGCGACACGAGCGAAACGATCCGTCCAAGAAGAACATGACTAGGCTCTCTGGGGGGCATTAAGAGGGCACGAACAAGACAGAAACGCGCAAGAAGAAATGGGGCCATGTAACAAGAGCAAATCAGGCAAAAAAAAAAAAGCCATCCATCCATCTTTATGGCATCCATCCATCCATCCATCGCCAAATCAGCCATTGTCGCCTCCTTCAATGTATCCAATGCCGTGTCGTCGTCGTTCGCAAGGTCGTTGCTTCGATTGTGTGCAAAGAACGCAGGGACTTACCATGCTGGATAAACTAAAAAGAGGGAAGAAGGAAAGAAAAAAAAGAAGACCTGGCTTCCTCAGGTCAATGTCCCCCATTTTGACCGGCCGCCCGACCCGCCCGCTTGCGCCATGCTCTTTCAATCCCCGCCGTTTCGCCCCGCCAATCGCACCCGTCGCTTGTCAAAAAAGAGCCATTTTTACGCATCGACTCTTTACGCCCGCAGCCCAATTCTTGCCATCCTCGCACGCGATCGCCACATTTGATAGATTTGACCTTCTTGTCGCTGAATTCACGCACAGTACAGTGGAAAATGGAGATTTTTATGTAGATCATGGCGAAAATCACGAATAGCATACGAAAAAATCACAAACAATGAGAAATGGGGAATCAAGCTCGCGCCTTTTACTTCCAACTAAACGCAAAACATCTCATTTATTCCTTTGGACTCAACCACACGCGTCTCGTTGACTTTTTTTCTGGGGGGATAAGCGCTGTTTTTGCATTTTTATTTCTGCTTCAAGGCCTCGAGCCTCTCATTGGCGATTTTCTCTTCGACGGGCTTGTAGTAAAGAGCAGGTTGGGTCTTTGTCTTCAAAAACAGCTCCTCGAGGGACTGACCAGACGCGGGACGCGACATAGCAGGTTCCTTTTTGGACAACCTGTCAAAAATGGAGGCACGCTCACGGTCCGCGGACGCGGCCGCAGGCTCTGGTCGCTTGGGCGCTTCTTCCATCGAGTCCGAGACGAGTGTGCCTATATCAAGAACCAAAATGAGCCAATTGGGACGCGTATTGTCGCGTGAAAAAGCGCATTTTTTTTTTTTTTTTTTTTTTTACCTCGTGTCTGCAGCTGTCGTGTGATTTGATCAATTCCGCCAATGCGTCGCTTGGTGGCCGGTGGCGGCGAGGTCTTTTCGTCTACCAAGGGGATGCCGGCAAGCACGTTTTCAAGCATCTTCTCCCAATTAGAGCTACCACGGATCTCGGCAATCTTTTGCTCTGTATCAATCAGCTGGTCAGCCTGCGACTCGGTCAATCCCACCACAGACAACTTGGCGGCCGAGTTGCCAGGCGACGACTGCCCGTCCATGGCCGCCATCGCCTTTTTTGCGCACTCCAGAGACTCGTACTACCAAATAGAAAACATAATTGAGCGCGATTTTTGCCCATTTCTCATGGTTTTTTTTTCTTACCACGACATAACAATGCGTTTTGAAATTGTCAATCCAAAAGCGCTTGATGGCGCCGTGCTCCTCGAGCTGGTCGCGGAATCGCTTCAAGATAAGTGGGCGCACAAGACCCTTGACACAAAATGCAGGCTGCTCCTCCTAATTTTAGAGAAAAAAAATATCAGATCAGTACACCAATGGCTTTTCCTTTTTTTTTCGTTGACTAACCGTCGATGTGCTGACCGCCTTGGGCGCCGCATTGTCCTCGATGACGTCCTCTTTGACGCGTTTTTCTTCTAAAAAACAAAAAATGAGAGACGAAAATTCATAAAAGGCGTCATTGGCAGGGTCTTACCAGAGCCATTGGCTTCCTCCAGCGATCGCTTCTTGCCTGCAGCAGGCTTTTCCTCTTCCTTTGGCTTCTCTTTCACGGGTGCTGGCGCGGGGGCGGGTTTGTCCTCCTTGGTTTCGGCGACGGCGTCTTGTTTCTTGGGTGGTGAGGGCTCCTTTTGCGGTGTGGCATCCATGGACTCTTCCTGGGTAGTGGTCTCTGTCTGCTGTGTCGTGTCGTCTTCCACAGGAGCCGCGGGCTCCTCAGCAGGCGCGGCCGCGGCGTCAGGCTGACTACTTTCTAAGGCTTCTTGCAGTCTTGCGACAAGTTCGTCTTTTTTTCCGGCCTTTGACAAGCCAAGTTCGGTAAGGCGTTCACGCAGGTCGACAACGCGTAGCTTGGAGATATCTTCCATGGCAGATCGCACGTGTAATGTATATGTGGCGGGAAGGGAAAACAAAGAAAATGAAAGAAAGAAAACGAAAAAGGGAGGTCTTGTTTACTCTGCGAATTCGCGAGAATTCGCCCACAATGGCCAAAATTGGAGAGCAGCCCAGCCAATTAACACACTTGCTGGCCTTGGACGCAATGCCAGCAAGAATTGAGCATTTCTTTGACAGCTTCTCTTTTTTTTTGAATTTTTGTGGAAGGGTGATAATACAAGTGGGGTTCTTTTATTGCTTTTTACGCGTCGGCGGCCACAAAGCCACCAGGGACATCCTTTCGCGGCGCGTCAATGTCGGGAAGAATGGACCACATTTCGCGAGCAATTTGCAATTGGGCGTTTTTGCTCTGTGCGGGGCGGATGGCCATATATTTACGCGAAAAGATGTTGCATGGGGCGTCGGATGGGTTGCGTGGGCTGCCAGAGACCACGATGCCGCCGGCTTCGCGCACAATGACCATGGCGGCGCACACGTCCCACTCCCAGCAGCCAACTTCCCAATAAACATCGACGCAGCCCTTGGCCACGTTGCACATGTTGAGCGCCGCCGATCCCGTGGCACGCATGCTGCGCGCCTGCTTGCCGCCATCGTCACGGTGGCGCACAAGCGCGTGCAAAAACGCGATTTTCTTATCCACCGCCTGCGCAGACCGATCAGACCCGATTTCCGTGGCAACAATGCACTGCGACAGGTCCTCCAGTGGCGCGCGTTGCAGCGGTAACGTGCGGTCGCCAAGGCGCGCACCAAGCCCTTGGCCTGCCGAGAACAATTCGCGCGTCATTGGATTGTAAACGACACCAACCACGGGTTCCTTTCCAATGGTCAGCCCAATGCACACAGCCACACAGGGAAACCCATGCACAAAGTTGTTCGTGCCATCTAACATTGCAAAAAAATAAAATAAGAAAAGTAATCAGGAGGCAATTGAGGCCGTCATCGCGCCTTTTTGTCTCTTTTCGTCTCTGTTTCTTTTTTTTTTTTTGACGCGTCGACACGGTGATCAATGCCATGGACGTGCTTCCGTGTGCTTCCATGTTGTATCTACTTACCAATAGGATCGACAATCCACGTGGGTTCGTCGGTAAACACGGTGTCTTTGGCCGATTCCTCGCCAATAAACCTAAAATCAGCAAAACGAGAGCATGGTCAGTCCTGAAAAAAGGGCCAATGAATGCCGCGGCTTACTTGTGCTCCGGAAAAGTCGCGTCGAGGCGCGCTTTAATGAATTTCTCGACGGCCTGGTCGGTCTCGGTGACAATATCGCTGGCGTTATTGCTTTTGACAGCCACGTTTGTAGCATCCCCAAGCTCTCTCTTGTCCAGAGCTGCCTGGATAATAGCACCGGCGTCTTGTGCCAGTTGCTCGGCAAAGGTCAAGTATTCCTTGACTGTGCGTCAGAAAAAAAAAAGGGAAAAACGGAGAGTGTCAGCCAAACGCTTGGAAAACGCAAGGTGAAACCGTACTTTTGGATGGCTCTGGCATTTTTTACGGCAGTGGTGAAAGAGAGCAAGAGGGGGATGACAGAAAAAAAAAAGGGCAAATCAGGCACGTTTGTTGAATTTTGGTGGTCCGCCTCTCTGTTTTGGGTTTGTCTGTCAATTGGCCGGGGGGAGTGATAAAAATAGCCACTGATTGGCAAGCATGACACGCTTTCTCAGGTCCATCGATACTCAGAGAAACAACACAAGCAAAAAAAAAAAAAAAATAAACAAGGAGAAAAAAAGCCATCCGTGGGCAAAAAGGAGGGGAATTCGCTTGAATGGCATAAGATGACGATCAAAGTAGGGCATATTGGAAAAGAAAGAAAAAAAAGGAGCAAAAGTGAGGTCCTGAGTGAGCAAGGGGAAGGCTTTTTTTTTTTGTTTTATTTTTGTTCTGGGCACACCAAAAAGAGGGAGCCGACCCCCATCCTATAATTATCCCTTTTTTTTGTTCTTTCTCTTTTTTTTTCTTTTTTGTTTCTCTGTTTTTTTATCACCACTCGTTTACACGCCCCAACACACAACTATGAAGCAGTACGTCGCTTTGCTGCTATTGCTTGTGTCATTGCTCGCTGTTTCCGGCGACAATAGCAATATTATGTATTTTGACCGACGTCAGCAGCAGTCTGGCGGTCCGTCGTCGTCTGTTGCGCCTTCCAACAGCGTTGCGCCGTCGTCGTCGGGCGCGGCTCCACCCCAGTCGTCAGGCGGCCCAGTTGGCAACAACACGGTGCCGACCAATGGCACGCAAGCGGGCAACAATACCAGCGGCCTTGGTGCGCTCCCGACGTCTGCGAGCTTTGGCGTGTCTGTACAGCCTGGCTATGCCACCTTTATCCAGCCGACACCGAGCAAATCCGTGTCGCCCTTATACCGCATCGATCCCAAGGAAAACATCACCTTTGTCTGGTCGTATTCCAATTTGCAGGTCCGTCCCGTCAATCTGACCTTGGCCGCCGTCGGCCCACAGAGCATGACCTACACCATTGCGGGCCTGCCAGGCGATGCCACAAGCTATGTTTGGCAACTCGGCTCCGTCGTGCCAAAAACGCCCCTGATGAACGGCTATTACCAGATCCAGCTCTACGACCAGCGCGGTCCAACCGCGTACCCAAGTCCTGGATGGTTAATGCCTAACAGCAGGCTGTCTATCGCTTTTTACTCGCCAGAGTCCTACCAGGCACAGACAAACAGCAATTATTGCCCCACATGCTTCTACAGCGCCGCCTGGAAACAGACATTCGGCCCCATTGGCATCGCCTTTGCCGTCGCCTGCATCACCTCTGTTCTCCTAATTGTCGGCATGCTCAATTGAGCTACAATTACCATGTATCTTTCCATTTTCCCCTTTTTCTCTCGTTATTTTTTCTTCTTCTTTTTTTTTTTTTTTGCTGCATACACAAACACGTCTCGCATCTCACAAGCTTCAAATCAATAAAAAGGATTCGGATGTGATCCCTTCTTTTTTTTTCCCCGGGAAATGAGTAATTTGTGAGATTTGTTTTTTTCTTGCTCAATGGGGCGTTCTCATTGAGCTAAAAGATCCAATTGCAGTGGGCCCCACTCCCGAGACGCGGCGCGTCTTTTCGCGATCAGCTGAGGTGATTCCATTGACGATTTATTTCATAATTTTGCACTACACGTTCTTTTCAAGTTTTACGTACTAAAAACGTTCAAAATACAGGATTTGGTGGGAGCTGAGTGGTTAGGGAAAGAAGAGTGTGCGTGGGGAACATTCGAGAGAGGCGAAAAAAAGGAAAAATCAAACGCTCGTAACCACAGCTGACGCTGTCCCTATGCCAATTTATCTTGCGCCAATTCCTCGGATTTCATGCCGTCCTCATCCATTTCACCCTGTCGTTTTGCGCACATCCAGGCTTGCACTCGTGTGCATGTGATCATGCGGAAGCTATAGAAAAAAAAAGTAAGCATGGAAGCGGGAATGCTGTAAAAAATCCAGCAATCTTACCTGGTCCACCGTCATCTCCACTTGTGCACCAATTCCTCGGATTTCACGCCATCATCATCCATTACACCCTGTCGTTTTGCGTGCATCCAAGCTTGCACTCGTGGACATGATCGTGCGGGAGCTATGAAAAAAAAAGTAAGCATGGAGAGGGAATGTTGTAAGAAATCCAGCAATCTTACTTGGCCAACCGTGATCTGTACTGGAGTGGTCTCGGACAAGGTGATACGTCGACCGACTGCTCGGCATTGATGCTTCGGCACCTTGTTGTGTTAGATATTGTTACCGCAATGGCGGCACACGACGCACGCCTAAAAAAAAATGAAAAAAATGAGCATCTCAAAGCGATCACTATTTGCTGCCGCTGACACTTTCCTTACCGTCACCTCCGCAGTTTCCGGAACAGGGTGGGTGGTCATGCCTGGCAGGGCTCGTCGTTGCAGGTGGCGGAGGTATGCGATCGTGATCGGGTGTTGGTCGGCGCGCAAAAATTGCGCGCGGCCGACCACCACATCCAAATCCCAAACGGATGTGATGGCCTATTGGGCACCCAGCAAGGGGGTGCCCAATAAGCGCAGTAATGCAAGAATGCAAGCATAGCGAGGCCGACCACATCCAAATCCCAAACGGATGTAATGGCCTCTTGGGCACCCAGCAAGCGGGGGTGCCCAATAAGCGAAGCAATGCAAGAATGCAAACATGGTGAGATGACCGCAAAATAGGACAAACTCGGCTTGTTTGCCATTTTCACATTCAAAAAAAAAAAAAAAATCGGACGGATCCATCCTGAGCACTGGGCCGTAGTTCAAGCTGCGACGCGTCTTTCATCGGCTGGCAGGTAGGCTGTAAAAAAAATTCTGGAGGCACAGCAAGCCGGCAAAGTCCGAAAAACACGCTTTATCACTGATAGAGCATCCACCTGCGCGGCGAAGACGGGTGGATTTGAGAGAGTCACGCTCGTGGATGATTTATCAGTGGATGTGGATGGCGGAGACGCTACCTGCGCGACGAGGATGGGTGAATTTGAGACAGTGGGGACACGATCAGTGGAATTGGATGGCGACGACACCATCTGCGCGACGAAGATGGGTGAGCTTGAGTCAAGCGCGCTTGTGGATGCTTGACCAGTGGATGTGGATGGTGGCAACACCACCTGCGCGGCGAGGATGGATGGATTTGACGGACACATTTCTTTTGAACGGTTGGACACTGAAGTGGTGAGGACAAAGAGAAAGAGAAAGGGGAAAAAACGGGGGGGGGGGAGTTGCACTCCCTTTTTCCAGAAAAAAAAAACAGCCATTTTGAAACGCCGCTGCAACAGGCGGTAATCAAGAAATCTTGCTTTCCCGATTGTTACTTTCCTCTTTTCTTTCCCACTCTTTTTTTTTTCTTTGTTGGCTGCACCATGTCCCTCATTGAAGACGACACACTTGACTTTGGCGAGTTCGATGACCTGGAACTCGATCAATTCAATGGCGCGGATATGCCGCTCGATACAGACCAGGACTTGGAGAAGGAGCTGGCCGAATTAGACAAGCAGCTGAAGCAATTCCAGGGTGACGACAACAAGGCGGACGATGTGGCACCGCCAGCACAAGAAGATCAACCGCAGTCGCAGGAAACACAACAATCCAAGCCGCAGGAAACACAAAAAACGCAAGAAAAGCCGAGTCAGCTGCCACAGCCGCAAAAAACAGCTTCACAGCAAGTGTTGTCAACAAGCGAAACACAGAAACATGAACAGCGAAAGCACACCCCTTCTGGCGGGCCCACCACGTAAGCATTTTTTTCGATTTTTTGTTGCATTTTTATTTTTATTTTTTCATGAATTTGCGCATTAACGTCGTGTTTTATTTCCCATTTTTTTCTTTTTAGGATGGAAGTGATGTCGCCTGCAGGTCCGCGCAACGTGTACCTCAATCCCAAGTTCAAGGACTCTTTGGATCTTGAGCGCGTCAAAGCAGAAGCAATTGCACTGGCGATGAAGCAGATGGCGCCTCAACAACCAATTCAGCGGTCTTTCCAGCAACAGACGCGCGTGCAGGAGCCAGTGCAGCCTGCACCGCTCCGCTGGCCGCCACGCAATCCGCGTGATCACGAACAATCGCGCCTCGTTTCGCAATTGCCTGGTTTTTTGAACAATAAGCGACCCTATGGTGATGAAGACAGAGAACAGCGACCGACACAGCGCCCGCGGGTCGCACGGTCGCCTCCACCACCCATGCCGCAGCAACAGAGGCCAAAGCCCGCCAGTCCCGAGCGTGCTGCTCCATTGACCAACGAGCGCGGCCTCTTTTCCATCCGTGGCGCGGCTGCACGCTCGGCCGCCGCCTCATCGTCGCCCACAACAACAACAACAAGCAATTCCTCCATGTCTCAGCGCTCGCCTCTTCGCCCGCAGCATCATACCCCGCAGCAATTGCTCCAACGCCATCTCGGCGTCGCTTCCACACCCTCGCCGCCCACTTCGCCATCGCAAATCAACCATGGCCGTGACAATTCCTTGGCCTCGCGTCTGAACGGTCGCGTCGCCCAACCGGCCGCCCATCTTACCACGTCTCTGCATGGAAATCAAGGATCATCCATCACATCGCGTCTCGGTGCCCCTGCTGCCCCCACCAATGCATTCAAACAGCATCAGCAACCCCATCAGGACTACATTAGCGTCGTCTACGCCAATGGTGGCAAGTCCAACCAGGTGGTCGTTGCCGACTTGGCCCCCGTCACCACCAAGTCCATGCTATTCGACCTGGATCCATCGATCAAGGTATGAATCCAGCTGCAAAAGCAAACACAACAACTTTTGTGCGCGGCGCACGTGCATTGCCTCTGCCCAAGTGTGCCTCAAAAACGCAAAAAAAGCGGTCGCGACTCTTCCCTCTCCTTTTCTTTTCCCCGTTTTGTTGTATTTTTTCGTTGTACCCCCATTTTATACCCAATTCTCCCATACCTTTATTGTCGCGTCCACTCTCACTTGGTGGTCACGCTTTGCCAATGCGTCGCGTTGCCCTCCTCATCTACCCCTCCCCCCATCTCTCTGATCATTTGTCACTCATCCTTGCCTTTTCCCCCTCCTTTATTCCCATTTGCATCCCTTTTTTCTTTTTTTTCTTTTTTTTTTTTGTAGGTTGTCAACTTGAACTCTCGCGCTCGCAAGGCGACCCTGTTGTTTGATACTGTGGCTCTCGCGACGCAATTCCGTCGCAAATTCAATCGACATATGCTCAATGGCTACAATATGATTGTCACTTTTGCGCAAAAGCCGTGAAATACCCGGCCATCCCCCTCTTCTATCTTTTAACTACAATTCAACTTGAACTTGAACTTGTCCTCGTAGCACTTGAATTACATCCATTTCTTTCTAATTAAATCTGCAAAGCGCACTCAATTTTGTTCAACTTTATGAAAATCATCAGTTGCGTCTCACTTTTGACCTGCACTTTGCAACATTATTCTTGCAATATGTTTGTTATCATACAGTACTTGACAAAATAAAAAAATAAAAGGTCGATCATGCCAATTTCCACTGAGATCCGATTTTGCGCTTCAAAGACGTATTTTGTATTTCCAATCCTTGCACAGACGTGTACAAGCAAAATCCATGATAATGCACATGCTTCATTTTTCTTGCTAAACGCGGATTGGTGAAGTAAAAATGGACAATGAACAAAGCGTTTGCCAAGAAACTCGCGAATAGAACAGTTTTGTTGCATTTTGGATGCATTGTCAAGAATTTGATACCCTACAAGGATTTCCGGTCTTTCAACCGGTGATTCTACGCCTTCTCAATCAAGTGAGCCAATGTACGTAACTCTGCGATCTTTAGCGGGAGCGTCATCATGATTTTAAATATCACGGGTTTTCCAAGGGGTCCAGTCGAGGAGTTGAAAATGACGAAATCCAAGCCATCAGATCGCCATGCCATTCAACCACATGGTGAACGGACCTCGTTTATCGACAAAAATCGGATAAAAACTAAAGGTTTTTTGGAGTGGCTCTCGCGCAAATCACGAAAAGCCGCAAATTTTCACCTAAAGGCAAAGTCAACGGGGATTAGACGTAGCGCCTTGAAAGGCATATCATCAGAAAGGGGGTGGTTCGCTGCGTACGTGACCATCGGTGATCATTGAAAAAAATTGATTTTTGGGGCATTTTGACACGCGTTCAAATAATATATAAGTTTTGACGCGTAAAAACCGTGTCTCATGTCGCGTGACACGCGCCGGGTCCTAATCAATTCCAAGCTCCAAGCGTCTCTCTTGCTAATGGACGCGTCAGCGGAGACAGAAGAGCTCGTTTTTCTCGTGCCATTCGCGTCGACTGTTTGATCTAAAATCAAGCATTGCTCGTCATCCAGCAAGTTGATCCCGCTTCTTTTCAGCATATTCCGTGGTTTTTCCATGATCTTTCATGCCAGTTTGGTGGAATTCTGAGGACCGAATTTTTCAATTTTGGATTTGGGGGTGGTCACGGCTGATTTTCGGATTGGCGTGCCGAACGCCCTTGATCTCCATAACCTGGGTCCTACTAGGTGCTTGTCGTTGGCCATTTCCCATCGCGACACGTTCAAGGCTTTGCAGGCCCTGTGTAGTGCGCCACAAGCTGTTCTACCACAAAATGGTATCATTTATAAACCTCTTTTCAAGAAACACACTCACATGGCCCAAAACTTAAAAGTGCAAGAAATAGACACAAAGACAGGAATTGGTATCAGATTGCACGGAGATTGGGTCACTGGAACGCCAGCAATTTCAAATTTACGTATTTTACATCATATCTTTTTTATTCTTTGCAGCATTTCTCGAGTGCATGGGCCAAAAGGATGTTATTCAATACAGAAGAGCGAGAATGTAATGGCCTATACCATCCACTTGGCGACAATGGCCTCCATGCCACGCGCCAATGGAGGGCAAACAAAGGTGAACATGTTGTACACAATGCAGAAAAGGAGGACACTAGCAAGCCAGGTGACGGCCACAGCAAAAGAGCCCGCGATGACGGTCACAAAGAGAATAAGAGCGACACTCCAGAGCCACGTCTTCCACACGACCAACCATGCAATGAGAAAAATACACACAAACACGTACATATTTGCATTGAGCACCGCGTTGGTAGCGTTGAACGCGACAATGGCTGTGCGACGCACCAATTGCGCACACCACTGGCAATCGCGCACCACAACCAACCACATATACTCAAAAGACCCGTCCACTGTCGTAGGCAGCCGCATTGGAGCGCCATGGTCAGTGCTGTGCGATGTGGAAGCAGCAGATGATTCAATTGAAGTCGTGGTACTGGCTGTCGACGCATTTTGTGGTGTGTCTTGGGGATCGGATGACGCGGATGACGCGGATGGCGTATTTTGGCATGCTGTGGCGAGCGTCATCCATTGTCGCCACTTGGTGGCCAGCCATGTTGCGCCTATGTGCAGCAGCAGAGGCAAGACAGCAATGACAAACAAAAAAAGGATCCCATGTAACAATGGAGCATGCGCCGACGATGAAAAAAACCAAAGACCTGCAGAGGGTGCCGCGGCCGGAAGCGTTGGAAGAGCTGAAATCTTATATTTCGACACGCGGATCCAGCGCCAGCCGTGCGTCGACAGCGACGCAATCGCAACGCAGGTAAAAAGCACACAAGCAGCCCGAAAGCCAGCTTCACTGTCGAGAAAGTCCATAACATCGTCCATGTCGACGTCGTGTCAAGTAAAAAAAAAAAAAAAAACGAGTGAAAATGACAGAGAGAAAGAAAAAAAAAAAAGAAAAAAGAAAAAGTGGTTGTCACCCCTTTATTTTATTCAGATGATGATCGCCAATTTCATTGTTCTTCAAAAATTAGCAGTGATGATCCTTGTCCATTGATATTTTGTGTCACTTTGTGTGTATCCATTCGCGCCACTTATGACGCGACTCTCTTGCCCTTGCCGGCCTGCTCACTAGGCACACTCAGGGGGGGAGGGAACAACGGGCGCGCCCTGAAGACAAAGAGAACAGCCGCAATTGGCGCGCTGTCATCCATTGTGCAACGTGGCACGCATAAACGCCTTCCTCTTTCGCAGCCATGCTTCTTTTATTTTGTCGTGTATGCACTTATTTTTTTATTGTAAATTGGAGTTTTCTTGATGATCAATCACACTTGCTACAATATGTCGACTTCACAAGATAAAAAAAAAAAGTTAGCTTGTATCTTACCTTTTGAGTGTCCAATCGTTTGCCGTCGCCCATGGCTAGCTTGCTAGCCACTGCGATGCCCAGGCATGACCATCGCGGAGGCCATTGGACTTGCATGCCCACCCGTTTTTTTGCGATAGGAAGGGGGTTCCAAACCTACCCCGCCGGCCAGGTGCCAAGAGCCCTGTTTGCCCCCTCAGCCAGGTTGTCGAGGCGTTCAAGAGACACGTCGAGCCTTCGATGGGGGGCGCGGGATTGGCGAGATGAGTCCAGTTTTTGCAACTCCAAGCGTGCTCCATTTTTTTTTCAGCCGTCCCTTTATAAAATATGTCATTGCTGGACTCCAGACGGGCAAAGAAAGCTTTTTTGGGACCACTCGCCAGGGTTTTCCACAATTCACCGCCAACTTGAGCCTCCATCCAATGGATGACCACACCATGTGGCATTTAGGCAGCGTGGCTAGCACCTTCTGGCTCTGACCGATGAGGTGGGCCACGGATGAATTGGGCAAGGGTCCACCTTCAATGCGCAGGCACATGACAAGTAAGAGCTTCTGGCTCCTTTTGCCGTTGGCTAAAAGGGCGCTGAGCGGGGCGGGTTAAGGCCAAAACCAAAAAAAAGAGCCGCTTCTTCCTCGAGGCTATCCTGGCCATAAGGACCACCCTGCCTTTTTTAACGTGGTTCAGGGGGGCGCCTCCACGGCTTCTTTACTCGCCACTACAGCGAGATAGGTGTCGGAAGCACTACCCTGTCCTGCACCGAGCTTGTTGCCGCCACTTAATAGCTAAACAACCCACCCGTCCACCTGCAAAATCATATAAAAAGAAAAAGAGACATGAGCAAGCTGCATCGCGAGGTGTGCAAGTAAAAGAGGCAAAAAAAGAGAGTAAAGAGAGAGAGAGACACACACACACAGAGTGAGAGAAACAGGGAGAGGCAGGGAGGCAAAGGGAAGAGAGTGCAAAGGAAAAGGATGGCTTACCTGGAGCTCTTGGTCTTTGCCAATGCTGTGAATACGAGGTGCGGACTTGTTTGACGCCAAAAGACGCCCCCACAGATCCAATGCAAGTTCCCGGAACTTGATGGTCGTCCACCAGCACCAACGCAATAGAGCGACGGTGCGAGGCAAGCAATCCTTGCACCAGTGAGGAGTCAAGCACGCAGAATCGACCAAAGAAAAGAAAAAGAAAAAGGCGTGGGAGCCGGCGAGCCCGCCTAAATAAAAAAAACAAAGCTGCCCCTTTTAATCTCCGCCGGGGTGCTTCTGTCCAGCCTTTTTGGCCTACACACAAAGCTGCATCATAGAAAAAAAAAAAAAAAAAAGAAACACTGTGCCTTTAGTTTACGCGTTCGCCGAGCCGTGTTGTGTGCCCTGAGTTGGCGGCGCCACCTGCCCAATCAAGCAGGTGCTGTCCGTGCGCTCGCTGACTCCTCTTCAAATCGTGAAACAATCCGTGCAGCACCGACAGTGCGCCCCTTTTTCTTGCACTGTGCTGCGCAAAGACAAAAAGGCGGCGTGCTGGGGCAAAATTCATTCTCTGTCACATGACATCAGATTCACTGGTGTTGGACCAAAACTGGCGGAGCAAGCCACGTTTTGAGGATTGGGCCCCTTTGTCATTTGGCTCGAGAACCACGCGCTTTGAGAGCACCTCGAGCGCGCAACACCTGCTCAATGCATTGAATGGCACCACATTCTGGCAATATCTTGACACAGAATATTGCAGCAGAACGTGCAGATAGACACGTAGTCATCACAGCCAAATTTGACACACTCATTTCGCCTCCAAAAGAGAAACCAAAGTTTCCCCGTCCGCTTGTCTTTAGCCATTTGCGCTCCCTATTTAATAGAAAACGAAATAAAAATGGATGACTGATCAGATGGCTTTCCGCTGGTTTTGAGAAAATCAATATTTTGTCTAAATTTGCCATTGTTTGCCAAGTTGTTATTCAAATGCCCTAGAACTTGCACCTGTAGAAAGAGACACGCCAGGGCAGTATTTTGACTTTGCGTGGCAAACCAGATGGACGACACTCGTACGCTTGGACAATCAGATAGAGATTTTCAATCCTAATTTGCTCAACAATGAATTATCATAGACAAACCACAACAAGCTGCTAAGATAAAAAATGCAGAATTCGATTCTCTGTCAAATAAGCCCACTTGCATGGCTGTAGGATAAAAACTGACCAAGAAATGCATATTTATACTGTAAAATCTGACGATGATTGTCATTTTCGCGAAACCCGCATGTTTGATCCCCGGTTTTTATTGCAGATTTGCTTAGAACAAGGTCCGGAGGCCTTGGCCTGGCCAGGCAAGATGTGGGGTCACTTCTTGACGTTGAAAGGTGCTGAGCCACGATAGCCATATTTTTTTATTTCCTCTTGTCATGAGCAATTATCATAAAACCCGCATGTCGACCGGATCTGAAACCGCAACACTAGCCCAACAGCCATTTTTGGAATGGAATGACGAATGACCCCCAAGGTTTGCATAAAAAGTGAATCGAGACAATCAAGCTCTCATTTCTCGTGATGCCCATCTGCCTTTTTTTTTTTTTTTTGCTGCAATGAAACACAATACTCGCCCAACAGCCAACAGCCATTTTTGGGATGCATGATGCGCACACCGACGAGGTATTGAGGGTTCCTAGACTAAAAAAAAAGGACGAGCGACCCACAACACTCTGACAACGGCAGCCATCTTGGAATCCATGACCAATTTTGCCAAAAAAAACATGATTCTAAGTCTCTCTCCTCGCGCCTTTTTTAGCTACTATATGCCGTTTTGTGTGTAATAGCAGCTTCTTTATTAAATTGAGTGAAGACAAAAGCGAGAGAGCTCTTACCTTGGCTCTAAACCATCTTTGGGGGCCTTGAATCGCTCATGTCGTTGCTGCTGGTGCAAATCGCTGCTGGCCCCATTGATTCATCGAGCAATAGCCATCAAAATGACAAAGTACAGCGAATATCGATTGTTTTCATCGATTTCCGGTGCTTTCACAGTCTGTTGCGTGGTGTCGAGCGCCCATATGCTCGCATGGCCTTGAGAAAAAAAAATAACAGGACAAAGGATGTCAGGCAACAACATGATGCGTGCCCAAGGCTGCAAAAAAAAAAAGTGATTATCAGTTGTTTTCGTCCATTTCCGGTGCTTTTGCAGTGTGTTGCACGCTGTCATGCTTGCATGTGCTCGCATGGCCATTAGAGAAATAAAAAAAGCCAGGCAACAGGACGCGCCAAGACACCAAAAAAAAAAAAAAAATAGTGAACACCAGCGGCTTTTGTCCTTTTCCAGTGCTTTTTCAGTCTGTTGAGTGGTGTTGTGCTTGCATGTGCTCGCATGCGCGCATGGCTATGAAAGGAAAAAAAAAAGAGAGAGAAAGAAGAGTAGCGTAGGAAAAGAACGCGGCTCCAGGGCGGCCTTTAAGCGGGGTGACAAATTCATGCTTTATTGCGCAAAGTCCTTGGGTTTGTACGACGACGTCGGCATTTCCCCTTGGTATTGTGCTGTGTCCTACCATTCACACCAAACAATTGGGAGTTGCTGGACTAAAAAAAAGAGCAGCGACCCCCGCGGTTTGCACAAAAAGTGAATCGAGACACTCATGCTCTCATTTCTCGTGATGTCCATCCAATTGCTGCAATGAAACCACAACAGACAACACTCACACAACAGCCATTTTTGGGATGCATGAATGATGCGCAGCACACGGACCTATCGAGGTTTTTTTTTTCTGCAATGGAACCACAACCCTCGCTCAACGGCCATTTTTGAGATGCATGATGCGCACACCGACCCATCGAGGGTTTTCTGGATAAAAAAAAAAAAAAAAAAAAAAAAAAAAAAAAAAAAAAAAAAAAGTTGGTGCGACTCCGCGCCGAGGTTTCCACAAAAAATGAATCGAGCCACTCATGCTCTCGTTTCTCGTGATCTCCACCTGCAATGGAGCCACCACACTCGCCCAACAGGCATTTTTGAGATGCATGATGCGCAGCACACGGACCTATCGAGGGTTTGTGGACTAAAAAAAAGCAGGAGCGACCCCTGAGGATTGCGGAAAAAGTGAATTGAGACACTCAAGCTCTCATTTCTCGTGATGTCCATCTGCAATGGAAGCACAACATTCGCCCAACAGCCAATTTTGGAACGCATGATGCTCACACCGAGCTGTCATATCGAGACCTTTTTTTTCTGCAATGGAACCACAACACTTTGCCCGAAAGAAAAAAAGCTGCCCGGCATCCATTGCCTATTTTGAACAACCTCAATTTTTTTCACGGACCGATGCGCAACAGTTTCCATGCCTTCATTTTTTTCACCAGCCAAACGCTTTATTTTTTTCCATGAAATCAAGGATTGCTCGTCAACTAAGAACATTTTTATTTTTTTTAAACGCTCCATGAGCATCCGACGTAAAAATACACCTTCAGTGAAAATATTGGCCAAATCCTATTAGTACAAAGATCTAATCTCGGTAATTTTCTTGCCGATTTTACTATTTAAGAAGAGCGGATCAATGCGTCCAATTCACTCTCAAGGCGCAAGCGTGTAGGTTGCCAAATGGATTTGGCAATTGGTGATGGCTTGAACCTGTCAAAGCTGGGGACCCTCCAGATGCATTTGACCTGATGAGGCCATTTTTTTTTCTAAAATTACAGTAAAAAAAAAGATTTCGCCATCAAGGACCCGTCAGAGCGCTACAAAACTTTGACAACTAGGGGATTCGGCCACTCTCTTTTCAGAAAAAAATTAAAAACCAAAAGTCGATCAAGTGGTTTGCTCAGGACTTTGACATTGCCCAAAATTTGGCTGTAGCGCGTTTTACAGTATAAAAAATCATTTGGCGATAAAATCATGGTTGGATCGCCATCAAACTTTGCCACTTGGTTATAGCAACACCTCTCTTTTCAGAAAAAAAGGAAATGAAAGAAACCGTTTAGGCAGTTGTCGAGGCAAGCACCATTTGGGCGAAATTTCACAACCCCAAGGCTGACCACCTCAAACATTATACTGTACCTAAGATAATACGGTAGCTTTCCAAAACTTTGTCATTTAGCTATTTTGACGCGTCTCTTTTTAACAAGATGTTGAAAATCAAATGTCGACTGGGTCGCTGTGCTGCGCGTGTCGAAAAAATGTAAACATTTTCACAATCTATTATTACAGTAATTAAACACATAAAAATCGTTTTTGGATTGGCCTCCAAAACTTCACATTACTGTAGACAAGTTTGGACGGTATTTTTTTCAGCAAGATGTTAAAAACCAAAGCTTCATTGGGCCGTTGTGCATACCGGTATGAATCCAAAATATTGACATTTTCACAATTATAACAATAATGTGTTGATTATCATAGATTCTTCTTTAATTGGTATAAAACAGGTGCCACTAGAAAGAGACACGCTCGGACGTCATTTCCGGAATGTTTTTCTCGCTGATGCGTGACCTTGGTTCTACGCTTCTACCGCTTGTGAAAGCCGTTCAAAAATGACAAAATAATTCAACCTCGATGTTCTCGGCAGCGAATTAGACAAGACATGGTGTTTTTAACATGTCGAATGCACGAGTTGAATCTCTATCATCGAATGAGACTAGTTTCATCGATGGATGGCTAAAACTCGCAGAGAAAATTCATTTTTTCATCAGAATCTTTGATTGCGATTTGCTCGACAACGGTCTAATCGACGTCCGATTTTATTTCAGTTTTACTAACAAACAGAGGGACAAAGCATCTAATGCGATGTCTTGCAGCGCTCTAGCTTGGGTTTGAACTTTTTGCATCGGATCATTTGGTCTTCACCAGGCAGGCTGCAGCCCAGCAGCCAGCCACTCATCAGCGCATAATTAATACTGTAAAAATGTGCAAATAAAATAAAAAATAAAAAAAATTCCATGCAATCCACGCACTTAATTTGGAAGTGTCAAATCTTAAATTTTTGCAAAAAATTTTGCCCAAAATAAGCACTTTTTCACAGTCGATCGCCGTTCATGCGTCACTCTTTGGGCTTTTTTCTTACGTTGTTGGCACGACCTGTCATTTTGTCAGCCAATAGCAAATCGTCGGAGTTACCTGTTTGGGATGCATTGATCACTCGGAGTTCGAAATTTCACAAATTTGGCATTTTCTGAGATTGAAAAGTGTGACCCCTGAGTGACCCCTGAATTTTTCAAAAGTGGTCGTAGCGCTATGGGGGTTTAAGCTTTTTTGTTGCAAATTTTGCACCGAATTCGATGCGGCTATTTTTGAGCGAGGTCGACCATCCAGGTGTCCAGATGAATGCAAAATGATACAGTATTGTACTTGGTACAGCAGAGTACAGTACTGTACAGTACAGTACTGTATTATGATGTATGGGGCCATCATGTCACTCGTAAAAAATAAGGATCCTTGGGCGCTTGGTGGGGTGTCACCCTACTACTACAGTAGCTAGTAGTTCCTTGCTTGATAATAATGTGTGGGTACTGTTCTATTATGCCTCCTCGCCGCACGCCCTGCAGCTCGAGCAGGCGGTGACATCGGTGGCCCTCACTCGTTGTGAGTCTGGTGGTCTGGAGGTGGTTCTTGCGCGTGCCTATTATTGTCCTCGTCTGATGATGCCGTCGGTGGTGAGTTATGCTCGATGTCCTCAAAGGCATAAAGGCGAAGAAATTTTCCGTCCGTGCGCGAGTACCATCCGCTGTGGTGTACGTGGTGAGTCTCAGATGCCTCTTGAGCGACGCGGGCAAGGTCCACCACTGGGGGTCCGACTACTGTACTATACTGCTGCTAGGGATCCTAAAAGGTTCTAATGGTTCGGTTCCAGGGCAAAACAGAACCGACCCGGTTCCATAGACCCAAATCAGAACCGGAACCGGTTCTCGAATTTCTTATTGAGAACCGTCCAAATGGAACCGGTTCCAGCAAAAAGCAAAAATGAACCGGTCGGTTCAGAACCGGGTGAACCTTGGAACCGTCATTTTTGTGACTCAATCTTGATGAGTCACCTTTTTTTGACGTGGCACCCATACTGTAGCCATTTTACAGTATTAAAATGGGACTGTACTTATCATTGAATGATTGAAATTTATTTTTGAAACAAACGATATACTGTAAAAAGATAGAAGGCAAGAAGGGAAAAAATAAAAAATAAAAAATAAAAAGGAAAAGAAAAAAATAAAAGGGGAAGAAAAAGAAAAATAAAAGGGGAAAAGAAAAAAAAGACCATTATTCAGCGGTGCCCGGAGTCTGTGGCAGCACCAGCGAAGCCTCAAAAAGGACACACTGCTGCTACTGTATCTTCACGGTAATCCGCCGTTGTGCAGCAATCTACAGTATTATTATATTCTCTTTCCTCTTTTTTTTTTGCTCACATTTTTTTTTCGTTGTTGTTTCCAAAGGCAAATGTGTACAGTACTTTACTGCATTTTATCGCGATGCTGCAGCATTATTATGAAAAAAAGCTCCACTACAGAACTATTTTATTATGTGTTCTTGCGCTCAGCAGGCATGATAGGCTGCTCTCTACAAATAAAGTGAAAAAAGTGTACCGGTTCACCCGGTTCACCCGGTTCCGGTTCTCATGGAACCAGAACCTTGCCGGTTCCAGGTTCATGGAACCGGAACCGGAACCGGTTCTACTCGAATGGAACCAGAACCGGACCCGGTTCGTAAAATCTCATAAAAGAACCGTCAAATCCACGGTTCACCCGGTTCGGATCCGGTTCCCGGTTCATTTCTAGGATCCCTAACTGCTGCTGGCGGAATTGGCACAAAGATGAGCGATGGCGGCGAAGAAAATGGGGACTTTCTTGGCGGTGACGACGAGACTGGGGGGACCTTCATTCTTGACGGTGGCGACGAGGTTGGAGACCTTCTTGATGGTGACGACAAGGCGGGCAACGTCAACAATGCGGCCTCGCTCCGACGGAGGGATTCCTTGCTGGGCTGCTGCGAAAAGTGTCGGCGGCGACGTTGATTGTTTACGTAAAAAAATTGACGACACTTTTTGGAGGGGAAGTCTTTGACAAATAGCTGCTGCCGACGGCGTCCTCGACAAACTGTCACGGGCCTCTGGTGGGGCCCAGCCTTGAGAGAGCAACAGCCCGCCCGCAGGTCCGCAGCGACCGTCTTGTTGTCCGTGCCACACGCGCGTCGAAAAGCGACGCCCCTTGCGGCGCTTGCCCCTGGTGCTGCACCGGGAAAACTGCGGCCGTGGGGTTCCTGGAGCAGGCGACGACGAAGAAGAAGCCATGAGACTGTGGTCGTGTTTATTGGCAGAGCCAAAACGGAACAAGAAAGAAACAAAAAAAGCAAGGTGGTGTTGTCGAGGAGGATGATGATGAGGGGAAAAGAGAACAGTGAGGACTATGACAACCCCTTTTATACATTTTTGGTTGGCGTTGCTTGAGAGAGATCATGGCCGACGCCGCGTCGCTGCAGCAGGGGCCACCGAGTGTCATGTGAATTGGGCGTCCATAGAGCGGGATGTGGCGAGGGAAAAATAAAGCGATTCTTTTGTTTTCTCTTTTTTTTTTGAAACAACGAATGAAAGCCAAATAAAGCATGATGCAAAGTATGACGACACTGGTAGGTTGCGAGGGCGTTTCGATGAGGATCAAGTAGCGTTGGCGGAGCTTGTTGTGTTGAGAGGGTTGTGTCCGCGCAAACAAAAGTGAGAATCAGGTTTGCATAGAAAGTGATAAAGTAATTTTGTTGAAATGCGCCGGCACTAAAAGTTGGCAAAATTGACCGAGGTCGGCACCAAAGGTGCAGGGGTGTGTGCGTGCTGGGCATATGAGGTTGAGAGCGTACTGTAATTTCGAAAATGAGGTGATACCTTTGATTTTCGCACAGAAACAAGATACTTGTCGGCGTGTGAGTGATTAAAAACTTGTCTTGGCGGTGAAAGCCGAATGTTGTATGACGCATGTGTTTGATGAGATGTGGAAACCTTGAGGTTGCAGGAAGTTGGAAGAGTGAGGGGCGATTTTGCATGAATGACGCGTCGCGTCGGTCGTTGAATTTTGCAATGACGCGTTCGTAAGTGAAGAATGATGACGGCTGATGCTTACTGCGCCAGCCTGAGCCGTGAGCCCGTGTCATCTACAACGTACTTCGTTTGATGATTTTTTACGAACAACGTTGTTCCTTGTTTGCGAAGTCTTTGCAACGTTCGTCCGATTTTTTACGAATGTTGTTTGCGAAGTCTTCACAACGTTCGTTTGATTTTTTACGAACAACGTTTGCGACGTCTTCACAACGTTTGTTTGATTTTTTTACAAATGACGTTCGCGAAGTCTTCACAGCGTTCGTTGGATTTTTTTTTTTTTTTTTTACGAACGACGTTCGCGAAATCTTCACAGCGTTTGTTGGATTTTTTTTTATTACTGCGCGAATGTTGTTCGCAAAATCTTCACAACGTTTGTTGGATTTTTTTTTTTTTTTTTTTTACAAAAGACGTTCGCGAAGTCTTCACAATAACGTTCGTTCGATTTTTTACTGTACAGACGTTGTTCGCGAAGTCTTCATAATGTTCGTTTGACTTTTTTTTTTTTTTTTTTACGAACGACGCTCGCGAAGTCTTCACAACCTTTGTTAGATTTTTTACGAATGTTTGTGAAGTCTTCATAGTTCATAGCGTTTGCTCGATTATTTACGAACGTTGCTTGTTCGCGAAGTCTTCGCAACGTTCGTTCGATTTTTTCACGAACATTCGCAAATTCTTGCTTTGCAGTGTTCTTTTGGTTTTTTATCACGTCACAACTCGCCGACGAGAATTCGACGCGATGTTCCCAAACCGCAAGCGCTTTTACCGCGTTTGGCCGCTGATTCATTTGAGGTGTCACACATGTCGGGGTGCTCGGTCGTTGCCGCTGTAAAAGACCAAATGGTGCTACACTTACGCCTTTTACGACTATGAAACTGGAGCTTCAACAGAAACGTGTCATCAGGTCCCAAATATGGACCAATTGAGGGTAGACTTAATTCTCTAACGGTGTTAATTTTTTTCGTGAATCGAATCACTCAGTCTTGATAAATCTGGAGATTCGTGTTTGCTAGTGAAAATCCAGCGCCAAGCAACATTTTACGCGTTTCTCCCAATGAGCTTGACCATCTGGCACAAAAATTAGACCAGTGGATAGTCGACCTGACGGTCCCATAATTTCAAGGTTTTGCGCAAATCGGATAACTCATATCAGTCCTGAGAAAATGCATTTGTCATAAAATCAAGGCCAAATCAGGATCAAAACGACCCCTGAAGGCTAACTCGCCGAAAACTGGACGCGATGTCCTCAAACCACAAGCGCTTTTACCGCGCTTGGCCGCTGAATCATTTGAAGTGCCTTACATGTCGGGGCGCTCAGCCGTTACCGCAGTACGAGACCAAATGCTGCTCATCTTACCCACTTTATGCCTATGAAACTGGCGCTCCATCAAAAACTTGCTCATCAGGTCCCAAATTTGGACCACTTGATGGTAGACCCAATTCTCCAACGTTGTTAGTTTTTTTTTGTGAATCGGATGACTCAGACTTGAGAAATCTCGAGATTTGTGTTTGCTAGTGAAAGCCCAGTGCCAAAGACCATTTTACGCGTTTCTCCCGATGAGCTTGACCTCGTAGCGCCAAATCTAGACCAGTGGATACTCGACTCAAAACTTCAATGATTCCAAGTTTTTTCACAAATCGGATCGCTCAGTCCTGAGAAAATACATTTGTCATAAAATCAGGGCCAAATCAGGATCAAAACGACCCCTGAAGGTCAACTCGCCGAAAACTGGGCGCGATGTCCTCAATCCACAAGCGCTTTTACCGCGTTTGCTCGCTGGTTCATTTAAGGTGACTCTCGCGTCGGGGCGCTCAGCCGTTGCCGCTGTACGAGACGCAGTGGTACTTATCTTATCCCCTTTACGCCTATGAAACTGGCGCTTCCTCAGAAACTTGCGCATCTGGTCCCAAAATTAGACCAGTTGAGGGTAGACCCAATTCTTCAGCGGCGTTCATTTTTTTCGCGAATCGGATCACTCAGTCTCCAGAAATCTCGAGATTCGTGTTTACTAGTGAAACCCAACGCCAAAATAATATTTTACGCGTTTCTCCCGACGAGCCTGACCGCATAGAGCCAAATTTAGATCAGTGGATAGCCCACTCAAGGCTCCCATGATTCCAAGTCTTTTCGCAAATCGGATGGCTCAGTCTTGAGAAATCTCGAGATTTGTGTTTACAAACGATAACCCAGAGCCAAAGTAATATTTTACGCGTTTCCGCAATGAGCCATGCTTGGATCGCCGCCAAACTTGACCACTTTGATATTTCATCACTTCTCTTTAATAAAAAATATTAAAGAGCCCAAGGATGATCAACTCGTTTTCGAGACATGCACCGTTTTCACGAATATTCATAAGTCTTATTGCTGATAACCGCGAATCGTACAAAGATTGCCCCCAAAGCTTTGTCACTAGATTATTTCGGAGCGTCACGTTTCAAAAAAAAAAATCCTTGAAATCTAAAGGTAAATCAGACGAATGTAGTGAAATCTCCAAAAAATGGTTTCTTATAGATGAATGCTGGGCCTTGTATGCGATGTGAACCTCGTGCCCGCGGCGGAATATGATGACGACGCGTAAAAATGTCATGTTCGATTGCAATTAAAAGACACCGATGGCTTTATAATTGAGCGTTTGTAAGAATTGACAAGGAATGAATGAAAATCATGCAAATAAAGGGGGGAGGGTGGGATAATTCGAGGACGCAGTTATGTATCGTGATGAAAATAATAGTACAAGATGTGGTGGGGGTAGGACGGACAAGAAAAAAAGGGAGGGCAAAAAAAAAAAAAAAACAAGTGAGAGGATGGAGAGATGAGAAAAGGAGGCGTTCTTTTAGAATCCGGCGCCGGCCATTGTCGTGTTAAAATGGATCACCTGGTTGATGATCATGGCATCGACGCCAAAGCGTTCCTGGATGCGTCGATCTTGCTCGTTATCATTCGCCTCACCAGACGTGACCAAGATCAGGCCGCTCTCTTTGATGGTCTTGATCAAGGAGGGCACTTGGACCTATAAAACAAACGAGGTCAGATCCGCGACACTTGATTTCTTTTTTTCATTTTTTCTTTACCAGGAGGCTTGCTTCGCTGATGATCCCCAGCAGGTTGTTGCGTTTGGCGAATTTGACAGCTTCCTTGAGCGAGGGGCCAGAGACCTGTTGCTCAGGGTCGTCATCTTGTGCCTTTTGATCTTGGTCCAGCTTTCGCTTCGCGCCGCGCTGTGAGTTTGACTTGATGAGCCCGCAACAAGCATTATAGAATACAGAATCTGCGCGAAAAAAAAAAGAAACATCAGCGCGTCGCGCGCTTACCACTCCGACCCCCCTTTTTTAAACTTACAATTAGGTTGTTTCCAATTGACAACGGTGCAGATGGCTGGATTGAATGACGAAAAGAAGATGCGAATGTTGGGCTTTTCTGGCGGCAAGGAGCGTACAAAATCGTAGATGCATTGTAGGATGGTGTCGACGAACGAATTGCGGTCGGCAATGTTGGCAAAGGACGACAGCTTGAGATCGGTGACAGAGGGATATTTTAACTCAATGTGCAGACCAAAGTGCGAGGGCAAGAGCTGTAAGAAACAAAAAAAAATAGCGAAAGTGTCAGAAAAAGATGAAAAAAAAAAACGCCCGAAAATGAATTTACATTGAAGATGTCCTCGAGGGACAAGAACGACGCATTGTCCTTTAGGGATTGCAGGATGCGGCTGTTGCCGGTGATGGGGCAGAGAGGGCCCTGGTTGGCGTCCCCCTTGTGCTTTTCGAGCAATTTTGCGCCCAGCGACTGGAATTGGGCAAAGGTGATGTCCGAGATGGGCAGGGTCAGGCCATCATAGTCTAACAGCCAATTGGCAAAGATGACGGGCACGCCGTCCTTGGTCAATTGGACGACGGCACGCACATAATCGCCGGAGAGCGATGACGCGGTGATAAAGGAGGCCAGGCCAGAGGACGACGAAGGAAGCGCGCTAGGCCCGGACGCGGAGCCGCCTGCAGACGATGACGCGATGATGGACGACGGCGCAGACGCGTCGCCTCCGGTGAGGGTGGGCGTGGTGACGGTCGTGGGCTCTGGCGTCGCGCGGTCGGGGTGTGAAGGGGGCAACACGGTGTTTGTCGACTTCCAATAGGTTTCGATGCGGCCGCCAATCTCCAATTGCACGCCTCGGAACGGCTTGACCACGGAAAAGCCAAAAGTGAGCTGGCCAATGACCTTGAGATGGCTGTCCAGCAGCGGCAGTGTCGCCTGGCAGTCCTTGATCTTGAAATCGGCGCCATTGAACGTGAGTGGCAACGCCACGCCGCGGCCAATGACCTTGGACCCAAACGTGGCAAAAATGTCAAACTCCAAAAAGAAATCGTCGAGCTTGTCGACCTGGAAATTGATGATTTCGCGGTCTTCGCATGGCAAAATAACACTGTGTGGGATCATGCCTGTGTCTGGATTGGAAGAGATGACGAGGCGCAACGACGAGATCTGGCTATTGTCAAACATGCGGATGGGCCGCTGACGCAACGTGATTTGCACCTGGTATTTGCGATCCAGATAGTTGTGGCCATAGATACGGAAGGGAATAATAGGTGGAGGCAGCGACAATGACGGAATAGTATCCAATTCGGTGTCCGTGTCGACCATTTGGGACGGCGACGTGGATACGGAGGATGTGGACGACATGGGCATTGGCACGGCTGCAGAAAGTGATGATGACGACGGCGTTGAGGATGCGAGCGGCATTGGAGGCGGTGCATTGGCGGCGGCAGCGGCACCCATGGATGGTATCATGGGAGGCGCGGCGTGCGCGTCGGTCTCGCCACCAGCGTCAATGAGCAATTGCACAATATCCATGTGGCCTTCCCAGGCAGCATAATAGAGCGGTGTTTTTCCATTTTCGTCCTTGGTATTGACTTTTGCGCCTGCATCAATGAGGATTCGAACGCACCCAAGATGGCCATCACTCGCGGCCCAAAACAGAGGTGTCCACGACGAGTACTTGTCCGGCACATCGACATCTTGTGGCGGACGCGACAACAAACGGCACAGTTCTTCGTGGCCTTGACGTGCGGCAATATGCAACGGGTACAACGACTCGGCATTGGGTATGTTTTTTGCACCGCGGTGATAAAGGAGCAATGCAATCTCCTTGTGGCCACAATGGCACGCGAGCGACAATGGCACATGATCGCTGTCGTGCGCAGGTTCGACGCTGGCACCGGCATCCAGGAGCAATTGCACACAAGACGTATGTCCGTTCATAATCGCGTAAATCAAGGGCGTGAATCCGTCGTGATCACGTGTCTCAATGTCGGCGCCCTTGGAAAGCAAAAAAGAGACACAATCGCTGAATCCATTCATGGTCGCGTAATGCAATGGCGTGCGTCCGTATACGTCCGACGCGCGCACATTGGCCCCGTGGTCGGCACACGCTTGCATCAGGTGCTGGCGCCCTTTCATGGCTGCAACGTGCAGACACGACCGTTCGTTGATATCGTCCACATACGCGTAATTGATCTTTTGCGTGTCAATCAGCATCGCCACAATCTCGTCCGATCCCTCGGAACACGCGTGCCAAAACACACGCGACAAACGCGCTTGTTCGCGCAATTCATCTGCGGCAGAGGACGTGGATGATGTGGATGACGTGGACGAAACGTTTGCCGATGGCGTGGGCGCGGCGATAGGGCCCGATGACGACGATGTGGTACCAACTTTGTGGGTCACGTTGCGATCGAGAATGTCGCGCACCAACGTGGATTGGCCATTGGACACTGCCTTGACAAGCTCCAATTCCAAATCATCCATGACATCTGCACCCTGTTGGTCGGTCGGCGTGGCCATGGGCGATTTGGGCGGCTGCAGCGAGGATGCCATTGTGGTGGTCGTGGCAGAGGCGGACACTGGCAAGCGGTCGATCTGCATGACATCGTCGGCGGGAATGTCGCTTTGGATGTTGAGCAATTCGAGGCGATTCGCAGAAGCAAGATCGGCAAGCTCACTGAGGAATTGCGTGTTGAAACAAGGCTGGATGTCGATCTGCCGCGACAGGTACAATTCCTTGGTCGACGACTTTGATCGCTTGTCCCATTTTTTCAAGATTTTGCGGAACCCTTCATTGTTCAATTCGACGTATTTCTGATTTTGCAGACAATTGGTAAGAAAAAAAAAACGCGTCTTCCTTCCCCCCCCCATCGCTTGTTTTTTTTCTTACCTGGATCTTGTCTAATTCTTGCTCGAATTGGGCAAAGGCTTCCTGGATGGCGTTCAACAGCGTGTATGCGTGCTTTAGACGGCGTTTGTCGCTTTGCAGGATCTTTTTCTTGTCGATGAGTGTGCGCAGGCGGATTTTCAGTTCATTTTCCTTTTGCAGATAAAAGGAATTGATCTAATGGAACAAGGAATACATTCCGAGGCGCGCGGGAACGCGTGAAAGGCGGGGGGATCAGCACGTCGTTTGATACGCAAATTGTCATTTTTCTTGTTTTTTTTTTTTTTTTTTTTTTACCTTTTCCAACTCGCGTTCCAGCTTGAAAAAAAAGGCAGCCTTTTGTGATTGCAAAAGCTTGGCGCGATCGTCGTCGGGCGCGGAGCCTGTGAGCAGACCAGCCTTGGCCAGCTCATCCGACGACATTTTCAAGAGCTTGCTGATAAACTTCTTGAGGCCCTTGTAGTCCAAATAATGTGCACTCCATTCCGAGTACTGCTGGCTCTGGATATGCTTGCCAAACTGGAATAAAAAGCGAGAAAAATTAAGAAATTTTAACAAAAAAACAAGCGAATAGAAGAAAATCAGCAAAAAGTCGCGTCGTTGCGCCTCCATTGTCGTCTTTTTTTTACCTTCATGCTCGTTCAGTGGGATGCCAAAAAGGAAAAAGAAAGGGTGGAAGGGGAACGACGTTGTTGGAGAGGCGAGGTGAGCGGTGCAAAAGAAAAAAAGGACGAATTCTAGCTACAACAGTGAGTGGTCACGCAAACAACAACGAAAAAAAAAAAAAGAAAGAAAAAGAGAGAGAGAGAAAAAGCGAGAGAAAAAAGAAACAAGACGTCGAGTGAGGCCAGAAAAGTCGTCGGTGGCGGACTTTTATGCGCGATCACCACGGAAATCAATTCCTCTCAGCACGAGCCTGACATTATTGGCTGTCGTTCGTTCGCACACACAATTTAGAGTTCCTTTTTTTTTTTGCGCCAGGCATCCCAAAATCAAGGAACAAGAAACAAAAATGGCTCGAACAAGAAAAAAAAAAGCACTGGGAGATCCAGGGGGATGGGAGATCGCCAGAGATGAAATTGCCTTTTCGTGTAGCAATATGATCAAGAGATTTGTTTTTTTTATATTTTATTCGTACAGAAGGGAGCGCAGAGGCCAGTCTTAGCAAAATACAGTGAGTTTAGGGTGAATACGAAACAAGGTACACAATTATAGATCAATTGGCGGTGTGAGGGGAGCGGAGGAGGGGAATTTGCTTAGAAAAAGCTGACGACAAAGGCCAAAGCAGCAAGGCCACCGAGGATGCTGTTGGAAGAAGCACCGACCTTGATAGCACCCGAGGTCTTGGAGCCATTGGTGCTGGCGCTGGCGCCAGAGCCCGCGCCCGCGGACGAGCTGCCAGTCGAGGTGTTGGTGTTGCCCGAAAGGTAGTCCGAGAACGAGGGGAACTTGACGGTGGTCTCCATGTAAGGATAGGTGATGTTCATGCAAGTGGCAACATCAACAACGTGCTTGTAGGCGGCTTGGATCTTGGGGAGGTTCTCAACAGCCATCTGCATCGTCTGGTTGTCAATCTCGTGGGTCAAGACAATGTTACCAGTGGTGGCATACGTGCCATTGCTGCCCATCTGGATGAACGAATCATAAGCAGCTTGAACTTGGGCGACCGTCTCGGTCGTGCCAGCAGCCCAATCATCGGTATCCAAGTTCCACAAGATCGTGGTCATGTTCAATTGAGTGGCAATCCAGCGGACACGGTCATCAACATCGCCATAGGCCTGAAAAAAAAAAGAGGGGAAAAAATGCAAAAAGAGCGTGTCAGTGCATCTATTTTCGTGGTTTAAAAAGAGAGCGCGGACTTACAGGGCGCCAGTGCTTGGGGGTCACACCGGTGGTCATCTTGATGGCCTTTTGGGTGTAGTACAATTCAGCCAAAACCTCCTCGTTGGTCAAGGTGGTCATCACTATTGCAAAAAAGACGCGTCAGTCACGTGTCGCGTCATGTGGCTCCCATGGCGCGCCTTGCGGCATTGGCACGCGCAAGGCATGCGTGACATGAATGTTTTAAAAAAGACGCGTCCAAGAGGCGCATTTCTATATCTTTTTTTTTTTTTTGCTTACATTGATGGGACCAGGTGTGGTCAGCAATGTGATGGCCATCCTTGATACCACGCATGGCACCATAGGGCCAGTCCATGACGTTGGAACCAATGTAGAACATGGTGGCCTTGAGCGATTTCTGCTCCAAAAAGTCATAAAAGGCATTGTGCGAGCAGTTGGGGCCGTCATCGTAGGTCAAACCCCAGGTCTCGGGCTCAGGGCATTGGTAAATGTCAGCATTGACGCCCTTGTTCTTGGGCTTGGTGCAGCCCGAGGCAGACCACCAGCAGTCCTAAAAGAAATTAAAAAAAGAAAAAAAAAACGTCAGAAATCAGAGGCCAATGTTGCAGGCAATTGGAGCTTACGGGATCAGCGGCCTGGTTGTAGCCGGTGAAATCCAAGCTGCCATCCGCCTTCTTCTTGCGGATTTGGATGTTGGGGGCCTGGGTCCAAGGAATCGACTTGTTCAAAGCAATGAACTCGGCGGTCTTGGTCATGCCGTTGGACGTGGCGGTCAACCACGAGGTGGGCCACTCCTTGGGGTTGAAGGTGACACCAGTGGGCGTGTAGTATTGGCATTCCGTGGCAGGGTCATACGAGGTGGTCTGGGGAATGCTGGGGATGGTCACGCTGTTGGGGTCGATGGACGAGTTGAAGCTCGCGTAATAAGGGGCGCCAGCGCTGACCAAGGTCTGCATCAAGGCAATGGATGCGGCAATCGACTTGAAGTACATGGTTGAAAGGAGGAAAAAGAGGTCTCAGAGATGTGAAATGAGTGTTTAAAAGATGGGGAAGGGGGAGGGAAAAAGGGGGGGCCTTAAACGAAGGGCACGGGTAAAGGAATGGACAAGGGGGGAAAAAAAAGTGAAAAAGAAGTCTGAAAAAGAGGTATCGCGAACACCTTTTCAACTTTATATGGTTCTTTTTTTTTTTCATTGACTGTGCGCCAAATTTGTGCTGCTTTTAATAGATCACAGCACGAACCTTAAGCTGGCCATCAAATATTCAACCTTTAAAGGATAATTGTTGGTGTCACAGCCACTTTACTCGAGTCACACACATGAAACAGGCAGGCGCCCTCGACCACTTTTATATTACATTTCGCGAGATCTTTGATTTGCCTCGAATCAGGGGGGCGCAATGGGCTCACTCTACGACCTTTTGTCCTTTGCCCCTTTCTTGTCAAGACGTAGCAGAATCATGGGTACCTGACCGAGGACTTTTTTGCTTTCAAAAACTCAGCATCGACCTCTTTATAGCCCAATCGTTGAATAATACTTTTTTGTAGGGCGCCTTTGTCCGAGCACGCGCAGCTCATCCAAGTTACCTGGGAACACGTAATTTGGTGAAACATGCGGCTGAAAATAGACTTTTGTCGCGTCAAGAGAGAAAGCAAGGGCAAAATGGCCACGAGCAATGAGCAAATGGAGCACGAAAGTTGCTTGGGACCGAGAAAAAAGAAGCCAATGAGCGGCGTCCCCCGCTCTTCTTGGCCATGGAGCGCAGGGAAGCTTCCATAAACAAGAATTGTCCCTTTCTTGGAAGTTTAACCGCAAGGAAATTCACCGTTTTGCACACTTTTTTATTTCTTGGTGACAACCAGCAGGCGCGGGCGGGTCCGCCCGTCTTTTGGACGCTTGAGTCAGCTAGCGGGGTCATCGACCGATTTGCTTGCCGTGCACGTTTTTATTTCCTCTCCAGCCAAAATTGCAGCAAATGGGTTATTTTCGCATATTAGGATTGGTGCATGTTGCACAATGCGCCTTTTTTTTTTTTTTGCACTCGAGAGCATGCTCTCATACATAAAAGCAGAGGAGGGCCCTGCCGGCGAGACCACTTTATATAAGCAAGCCTGCAATTTTGAAGGGGTCACATGTCTGACAGCCAAAAATTCTGCTCCTCAATGAGATCCCAAATCGACCAATGGGCTCGCGGTCAGGTCCCGTGACTGCGCCGCGGAACATTGTTGATGCGGTGTTGCCCTCGCTTCGCAGAATCAAGATATTTGGGCGCACGTTGCATCCCTTTGAGGCGTGTGAGGCGCACATCAATGACATTGCTTTTATTTTTGACATTTTGGAAATTGAGACCCCATGCTCAGCAAAAAGCGCGGGCTAGTGGGATCATCAAAAACAGCGCTTTTACGCCATTCGCCCGCGCAAAAAAAAAAAAAAAAAAAAAAAAAAAAGGGTGCATGCACGTTTGCATGCATGACCTTTATGACGTCGCGTCGCGCGCACATACACACCAACGAGAGCGAAAGCGAGACGAGATCTGACACCAAACATCCACACGGACGGGACACGCGTCTTCTCACACCTGATGTTCTGGCTCTCGATTGTCTCTATTTTTTCTTTTTTTCCATCGAAATCTTACGCTATTGTGTGGGAACAAAAGGCAAAAAAAAAAAAAAGAGAGCATTGTCTGTCGTCATGACACGCTCATAGGCTGACCCACGGGCGGCGGTTTTTTCCCATTTGGACGACTTCTTTTCTGAGGGTTGGACGGTTTTTTTTTTTTTTTTTTGGTCACCGGTGTTTCAAACCATTGATGTGTTCCACATGCTAAAACCCAAATTGGGCTGCTTCCTTGCGGAAAAGCGTGAGCAAAAAAGAAAAAAAAGATGGACGGAAGTCGCCCATTGCTTTTGGGTTTGGATGATCACAAGAAACGGACACATCAAAAGGCTAGTCTGTCAATTGACATAAACAAAAAGGATGGGCGCCCTCAACTCGCCCACGTCACACACGCTTTTTGCAAAAGAACGGGCATTGTTGCCCATTGATGGGCGAAAAAAAAAAAAAAAAAGGAGCAGGCGCCCCGTCTCAAACGAGCGATTCTCGGCCCTCTCTCCGTTCTCTTGTCTCTCTGACTCTCCTCTCTTATTCTTTTTTTTTTTTTCTCGCTCTCGTTTCCCAAGCTGGAAAAGCTGGCCCAGCTTTCCCCAATTGTGTGTGGATCCATCGGTGATTGTTGGCCAAGTGTCAGTTGATTCCATGTCCGCCGGCCTTTGGGAACGTCCTTGTCGAGCTGCATGAATGAAATGACAAAACAATGCGCTTTGTTTCACTGAAGGGAAAGCACACCACTTTTTTTTTCTTTTTATCTTAGCACGATTCTCAAGTTTCCCTTTTTCTTTCCCATTCCCTTCACATCACCTTTTTTTTCATCTCATTTTTGTGTGCTTTCCTCCTTTTTTTTCGCCTCTCTCTCTATTTTTTTTCATCTTGCACACACACAAACACACACACTTTTTTTTTTTTAAAAAATATCGATTTTTGACACGCACATGGCTGATTCTTTTACGTATCCTATTTTGCCTGGCTCCATCAAGTTGGAGAATATGGACTGGGACTATTTCGGGTCGACGGGCGGGCCAGATGCGCTTCCAGATTTGCATCAAGAGGTGTCTCAAGCGACATCTCACGCGCAAGAGGCGTCGCCTGTGTCGTCGCTTGGCCTGACGCCTTCACCGACGTCCAATGAGTATATGCCGTGGCAAACGTCGGCGTTTGCGTGGCCGTCTTTTTTGGAAACGCTGACGACGACGCAAGACGCGCTTCCATTGACCGCCGAGCCGCCTGTTCCGGCTTCAATTCACCCCACGAGCGTCATTGTGCCTTCAAAGACTTCGAATTCGATGGATCTTGGTTTCTCCTCCATGATGGGCGCGTCCATGCCGCCCACACCGCCAACAGGCTCGCCGTCCACGCTTTATGATATGTCTTTGCTGCATTCCACAGGCGCCATGCTTCCTGGCCTGCCCACACCGCCTCAGGATATAGCGGCCATGCGTCTTCACCCGCATCCGCACCCGCACCATCATCATCCTCATCCACCGTCGCCCCCAATGCCACGTCCGCAGCAAAAAAACCTCAAACAACGCAGACACTCATGTGCCGTGCCTTCGTCCTCGGCATCATCGTCAAATCGCCATCGTTCGCCGCGCCGCCGGTCCTCGTCTCACCCATCCGTCGCGTCCGTCGTGTCATTGACAGCTCATGCGCCAGTGCACAAGCTCATTGACGGCGTCGAACACATGTCGTTTCTTTATTCGCACGATCGCATGGTCAAGGAATACACCGTGTGCATCAATGTCGATGGCATTGCCTTGGACGCCATTCCCACCGCCTTCCGAGACGCCAACACCGTAAGAAGGCTACCTTCTTTCTAAACCACTTTTGGGGAACCATGCTTAGCGCCAACTCTTTTTTCTTTCTTTTTTTGTGTTAGATTTACCCACGTGCAAACGTGCCACGAGAGGTCTATGATGGCAACCGCTGGGACTATGAATCTTCTTGTAACACGCTCGGCTGGAAACTCTGCTGGCTGAACAAAGACCAATTGTGCGGCCGCCGTGGTTTGATCCAGCGCGCCGTCGATGCCTATCGCAACCATCATGCAGATATGCGTTCCCGCCGTGTCACACGACAAGAAAAGGTCGCAAATGGCACGTTGCGCAAGAGAAAGTCAAAGCGCTATAGCATTGCTTGAAGTTCTTTTTTTTTTCTTTTTCTTTTTCTTTTTTCTCCCATTCCATTCATTTCATACAGCATCTCCCCCCTTCCTCCCCCACCACCATTTTCCCCTCCCCTTCTCTCTCTCTCATGTGCATCCCGGTCTCACACAATTTCCATCACTTCGTTCGGCCCCATGTTTCACTCCATTTTTATCCACTTTTTTTCTCGTCGCTTTTGTAAATATCCCAATTGCCGTAGTCACTTTTTCTTCTTTTTTTCTCTCTCCTCTTAGTGTTTGCCGTACGTATTTGTCTCCTCAATTATAAAAAACTGATGTCTATTATGTCTATTATACTTTTATTTGCTTTTTTTTATCAATGGCAAAGAAGCGCGGGAAAAAGAGCCGGTGGGGGGCATCTAGCAAAAGTTGTTGCTGATCTTCCAGCCAATGTCCTTGTTGGCAAGGAAGGGCACGACCTTGCCAAGGTCCGGCTTGGCCGCGGAAATCTGATAATTGGCGGGTACAACGATGTTTTCTTCCTTGACAAGCGTCACGGTACGGTCCTGATAGCCCTCCTTTTGCTTCAAGCCATAAAAGTTGCGACCATAGTGGCACGCAAAGTTCTCCAGCTTGTCCAAGCACCCAATGCTCTCGAAGATCATCGCAAGATAGGGCAACACCAGCGGCGTCGTGAACACGCCCGCGTGCGCGCATGCACCGGTCTCTTTGGTATGGCTGGGATGAGGCGCAGAGTCGGTGCCCAAAAAGAAACGCGGATGACCTAAACAAACAGAAAAAAAAAAAATAGAAAACAGCAAAAAAAAAAAAAATGAGCCATGAGGGGGGTTCTGCACCAGGTCACGCCACTCGCACAGAAAAAAAAAAAAAAAAAGACAGGGAGAGACACAGAGACACAAAAAGGACCAGAAAACATTAAAAAAAAATAGCTTACCCGAGGCAACCACTTCGCGCAATGCCTGGCGATCATGTGGATATTTGGCAACGGGCTTGCAGAAATGATGTGCCTGGCCGGCCCAATCGTCGACGACAAGTTGCAAATGGTGGACGGTGATGGAGCAAGCGACGGTGTCGCCGAGGCGCTTGACAATGTCGACGGCGGCGGCGGTGGTCGCGTGTTCGAGGACAATTTTGAGCTTGGGGAACGCGCGGTGGATCTTTTCGAGCTGGGGAAGGAACTTTTCCTCGGCATTCATCACACACACGTCATTGTCAAAGTCGCTGGGGATCTCGCCATGCAAATTCAGCACCATGCCTTCCTCCTCCATCGCCTGGAACACAGGATAGTAGATTTCATAGTTCTCAATGCCGCCATCGCTGTTTGTCGTCACGCCGCGAGGATACGACTTGACACCCGCAATGCCCGCCGCGCTCGCCTTGCGCACCTCGTCCACCGTCAAGTCCGGCGACAAGTACAACGTCATGTAAAACGTCACATCCGGTGCAAGCGCCTCCAATTCCGCCTTGTACGCAAGCGCCTGCTCCGTCTTGGTCACGGGCGGCTGCAAATTGGGCTAAACACACCCAGGGAGAAAAACAAAAATCAGTCATTGCGGTGGCCCTTGTATAAAAACTGAAAAAAATCAACTTTTACCATAATATACGCAAGCGACACGCCGCCTTCAGCGACCTTGGGTGCAACCATGCGCATCATATCGCCTTGGCGGAGGTGAAGATGGAAATCGCTGGCAGAAGGGAGCGTAATAGTCTTGGTCATGATGCAAAAAGAATGCAATAAACGAAAAAAGTGGAGGAAGGAAAAAAGAAAACGGAGCAACAATCACCCCCCGCAAAATAATAGGTGAGCGGCTGAAACGTCATGCTCAAAAAGGCAACTCCGCTCCGATGACACAGAAATCGAAATCGGATCACCCCCTGACAAGCGTCCCGGTGCCTGCAAATCAAAAAAAAATCCATGCCATGCCAATTTCACAGCTTTCGTGCGGGACGATCTTTTATCTTTATTTCATAGATTCACAACCTAAATGTTTGGAATCACCCGGTTTAGAAAGACTAGCTACCTCGAAGTGGCATCTTTTTGCAAAAAAAAAAAAAATACGGTTCTAGGGCCACCGCAGCTTCAGTTTATATTTTGGTGACCTTGAAAAAAATTGCACAGTAAACCGCGTCACGCGAAGCACATCTGTAACACACAAAGAGAGGTCTGTGTACCATTTGCCCTTGATCTCTCGCGATTTTTACTCGAAAATCCAAATTTCTTGTCTTTTTCAATGGATGACCAAGCTTGATCGTCGTCCCCAGAAGGCTGCGTCTGCACTGTATCTGCCTGTTTTGTTGACCAAGGGTGTCAACATGTCAATTTTCTTGACATCACAGCGCAGCCACCATATGATGAAATGAGATTTCATCGCGGTTTTCTAGATCGCCACCAACCAATTTACCGCTTTTTCGTGCAATGCATGCAAACAATTGACATTTAAAATAAAAAAGGCTTGAATAAAACGGTTTTTTGGGTCAAATATCCGAAGCAAGCGATTTTGATGGTTAGACTAATGGAACACGCCATCAGGTCATCTGAATGCCCCTGAAACGCGTCCCAACGCGAAAAGGCGAGCTTGAAACTCCGACCGGGACACGGATTTAAGCTGACAAAAGCATTTGAGGCGCGCCACGAGCAAATCGAAATTTCGTCGTGGCGAGCATCCAAAAACAAAATCGAAAACTTGAGTCTCGAGAATCGCGCCAAACTTGCACCCAAGAATCAGTGCATGGTGAAATCTCGGAAAATGCCGCAAGAGAGAGCGATCCAATTGCTCGTAGGTAAGCAATCCGTGATTTTGGATTTAATTTCAAAGGCGAATTGCAAGGGAAGAACGCGCCCATGGACCCAAGCCAAAGCGTTCGTTAGAAAGTGGGAACCCAGGAGCATGGATTGGATTAGAAACAGACGCGTGTCACTCCACGTCTGACGCGGTTTATCATGCGTCGAAAATTATATATGATTTTGAACGCATGTCAAAAGCACCAAAAATGCATGTTTTGCATAGATCATCAATGTGTACATATGCAGCGAGCCACACTCTTTCTGTTGAATTAACTTTCAAGGCGCTATGACCAACTCTCGCTGAGTTTACATTGTGGTGAAAATTCGCAGCTTTTTGTATTTTACGCGACAACCAGGCAATGGACCTCTGGCTTTTATTGTGTTTTTATCAGTGAACGCTGCTTGTTCACCTTGGGGTTGAATGGTGTGGAGAGCTGAGGATTTTAATTTCGCCATTTTTAGCTCCTCGACTGTACCCCTAGGAAAATTCATGGTTTTTGAAAATGAACATAGCGTGTCAGCGAGACGTCGCATTGCCGCAAGTGCGGGCTCATTTGAACGAGCAGGCGCGGAATAACTCGTTTTGACCACAAATTCTCTTATAGATAGATTTCTTATCGACAAACAACCTAATTACAGTGAAAATGTGTTTATTGCTATTTGCTCCGCAAACACTCGATCGATATCCATTTATATTATTATTTACGTATGCAAGATTGTAGCTAAAACTCGTGTCATACACGCACAATTACTAAAAAAATAAGAAATGAGGGGCAATTTTTGGGCTTTACAAGTGGTTATCGCCTTTTGTTGGCGAATCCAGAAGCCATTTCTCATCGTCGTCGGCGTGCACACGATCTTGGTGCGAGCCCGAGCGTGTCGTTGCCATGGAGTAAGACGGCACAGCAGCGTCGGCCAAAAATGAAGCATTGGACGTGCGCTGGAGCCGTTGCTCATTGACACTGGTGATGATCGTGGATCCATGATACGACGTCGTGTTTCGTGCGCCATTGGCCCTGCCCGCCGTGGCCATGGCATGGTTGCCGCCGCCACTGCCAGCCGCCATCGTGCCTGTTCCAGCCGGATTGGCGTAATACGGCGAAATGGCCGTGTGATACTTGGCATACGGGTTATTGCCGCTTGCCACACCGTCAATGAGGATCGTGGACGCGTGCTTGTCAATAGTAATCGTTGACACCAAGCCAGGATCTTGCTGCGCCGTCGATGTCGTGTTCTTTTGAACATGGGACGGCGATGTCGCCGCCATTGTGCTGTGATACGCCGCTTCGTGCGTCGGCTTTGGATGGAAAATTAAAATAAGCACTGTCCATGTGATGATGGAGGCCACATTTGCTATGAAAAAAAGGAGCCGCGTCAGGAGAATGCAAAAAAAAAAAAAGAAAAAAAGAAAAAAAGTAAAAAATAAAAAATAGGAGCACATGGATGCTGATGGCCATCATCAAACCGAGGCACAGTCCTTGGATAATGGTTTGAGGGCACACCCCAGAAGCTGACCCCAAAAGGGATGGGGATGGCCAGGGTGGAACAGGGAGTGGGGAATAAAAGAGCCATTTTGGCAAAACCGTGCATTTCGCGTCTAACCTCAGAAAAGGGCATTGGCAGTACAAGGGGGCGAGAAAAAGAACTTACTGTTGCAGATGAGGAAATCCGCGGAGAACTTGTGAGCATTGAGGGTCTTTTTGCCGGTGAGACCGTCCGCGCAAAGGATGATGAGCGAAATCGAATAGATGAACAGAGCGACTGTCAAAATGCGATTGAGCTCTTGAAAGTGATGGATCTTGGAGGACATGGACCGATAGTTGTTGGCCTGCTTGGTGGCGCTCAGCAGCTTGTTGAACTTCCAATTGGATCGCACGCCTAAAAGCGCGATGATGAACAAGCCGCAGCTGTACACCAATTCCGGCATGATTTCCTTGTATGTCGGGTCATACATGCTGCGCGTAAAGTTGAATTGGATAAAAGGAAACGCAATGATCGTCAAGATCGTCCTGTCAATGCCAAAAAAAAAAAAAATAAAAAATAAAAAAAATGACGCATCAGTGCCCAAAAACGCAAGCTCTAGGGGACGCGCGCAAAAAAAAAAAAAAATAAAAATAAAAAAAAAAAGAGGGGGGACGGGTGAAATCTATGATATCAATTGTTGGAGGGGGAAGGGGTGGTCAAAGGAGAGCATGGACGCACTCACCAAATGACGTATAGTTTGAACTCCTTGCTGCTCATGAAGTTTCTTTTGGCGACTGCTGTGGAAAGATAGTTCCAAAAGCACTGGAGAAGAAGCAGAGTGCCTCTAAATGACGAAAAAAGCGACCCAGTGGCGAATTGAGTATCTCGTTTTGATTGCAGAAATAAGGAGTGGCTAAGATTTCTTACGTCTGCAGTGCAAAGCCAATGCAAAGACTATAATCTGGCGACAAACGCCGGTAATGAGATCAATTCCCGGCTTAAACTCCTCACAAATATGATGGGGCTCGATTGGCTTACTTGTAGGAATGATTAAACGCTTGTCTGCCTCCGTCCACATGAACTCGGGCTTGGGATAAACATGTCCAAAGAGGCTGGCAAAGCCTTCATCGTATTTGACGCGTATTGTGGTACATTCTAGAATACAAAGGTTATACGGAAAAAAATGGATGAGCCATGATCAACGCGACAAAGCGCGACGTGTCGCGTTTTCTCTCATTTGTTTTCTTGTTTTTTTTTTTTGCTTTTTTGCCGGCACGCACCATATACCAACTGACACGGTATCATAAAAAAGAGTAGGATAGTGACAATGCCTTTTAGCTCGCCAGATTTGAGCTTGGCCCATCGCAGACATCGGAAGCGATCCAGCGACCAAACGCGATGTGTGTACCAAATCAGCAAATATGTAAGATATGTGGCGCGCTCTATCAACAATTGGTCATGTTAGCAAGGCAACCGTCCCTTTTTCATTCATCAATTGCGCTTACGAAGAAAGCTAAAGTCGCTAAGATGAGTCATGAAAGAAAAAAGAGCAAAATTGGGGAAAAAAGAAGAAAAACAAGAGGCCTAATGTTGCAAGGCTATTTAAGCACGCCCCTTGACACACGGGCGGCTGCAAGGGAGATAGATACCCTTTGACAATGACGAAAATAAGCTTACAAGGACCTCTCCCTATCAATGCATTGGCAGCTGTCAGCCTTTTGTCATGGCTAAATAAAAAAAAAAAGGAGGCCCGGCAGACGAAGAGTCCAATGACCGCGCAACGATGTGATCCTCAGGAGCTCCGCCGAGATGAAAGGGATCACTTTTTATCCATTGACCCTTAAATCCATCAGATAATCACGGCAAAAATGAACCCGTGTGGGTGTCAAGGAGTGTCAGTCGTACAAAAGCGAGCGGCGCCCATCAGTAGAGATCGGATCGTGTCTAGGCGTACCCCTGAATATTCCATACTGGCTCATTTCTGTTTTTTATTCTACTTTTGACATGACTCACCACGTTTCTTGGCCAAGCGAGACGATCACAACAGCGTTTGATGACGACATGTACATGCGATGGGTTTGTTTAACAACCCGCTTGGCCGTTTGAAACGATTGACCGTGCCCGCGTGCACAAAAAAAAGGTCTTTGAATGGCTTCAAACACGAATTGCGCAGAACAAAAATGTACTAGGCAACGCAGATTGGCGCCGCCGTATTAAAAGATGAAGAATGTCAGTACTAGCAGAATGGAGCGAGTTCCAGATCGGTGCTGCGTTGATTGATGAACAATTTGAAGTTTTAAAGAAACCTCCCCCCCCCAATTTTTGCGATTTTGCTCGCGAGTAATCTAGTCGACGTCAATGATTTTTGCAGTTTTCGACGACGATTGGTGCGAAATCTACATGCGGTAAGAGGCTCAGAGCGGGATAGCTTGAGGTTGGTGCCCATTGATGGCTTGAAAAGCATCAAATGTCTAATTGGAGAACCAAGCACTCCACGTTTTATCATTATAGGAGTGCGTGCGGCAATTGCGGTATCCAAGGAGTTTGAATCGAGCCAGAATCTCGCATTGATTGTGCGGGTGTGGGGAGGGATGAGGGCCAAGGTGAGCACAAGGAGGGGCCATTGGAGACGGGAGGACGTGCCCTTGATACTTTATTTTTACATTTGAAGCTTTTTTGCTTGCCTGACGATGGCCATGATTCATTGAAAGCAAGGAACGATTTGACAGGGCCCCCATCCATGTCAATTTGCATGAATACTCTGGGACGAACATGAAAGCGAGTGTGTGAATTTGCATGACAAAAAGGCGGGGCGGGGCGCCGCCCCAATTTGAAAATCGCCTGTCAGCATAAATGGGGCGGCAGGCACAGCTTTTTTTTGCTATTCTTTTTGTTCGTTATTCCTCTTTTTTTCGTATTTTCTTTACCCATCCTTAGTATGACTGGACAAAAGACGTCGTCTGTCCGTTCTGGGTAAGTAAACAAAGGCTCGAGGACAACAATGCGCAAGGAGAAAGGCGTTGCGTGTCGTTTGAGACAACGAGTTGCCATGGCAACAGACTTTAACGGCTCAATTTTCGCCTTTTTAGACACGAGCTCAACACGGGCGCCTTGGAGGCGTATCTTGTGCAGCACATACCAGGCTTCAAGACCCCATTGCACGTGTCTCAATTTGCTTTTGGCCAGAGTGAGTCGCGCGCGCCATGAAAAAAAGGATCAAAGGCACCGAAAACTCCTTTTTCCTGCTTTTTTTTTTCGCTCCTTGATGCTCATTCTCCCTCCTTTTTCCCTGGATGTAGGCAATCCCACGTACTTGCTGAAGGATGGAAAGTAAGTCCATGAGCTTGTCAGCCGAGGGGGATGCGCCAATGGCTGGCATTGGCTTCCCCCTTTACGCGCGCACCACCGCCCGAGGCTTTGTTCCCCCCTGTTTTATTTTAATTCGGTGTCACTCACGCGCGCTCCAAATTGGCTATTCGTTTTTTTTTTTTTTCATTCACAGCCAGCAGCAATATGTTTTGCGCAAGAAGCCCCCTGGTGCATTGATCTCCAAGACGGCGCACGCCGTTGAGCGCGAGTATCGCATTATCAACGCGCTCGGACAGCACACGGACGTGCCTGTGCCCAAGGTGTACGCCCTGTGCGAGGACAATAGCGTCATTGGCACCCCTTTTTATGTAGGCTGACTCGCGCATCTTGTTCCAATGAGTTCCTAACGCATCACAATGCCATTTTCTGTATTTCTAGGTGATGGAATTCCTCAAGGGCCGCATCTTTGAGGATGTGCGCATGCCCGAGCTGTCCTTTGAAGACCGCAAGGAGTGGTAAGTCATCTTTAAATGCATCAAAAGTCAAAAATCGCAGAAATCGCCTGACCTCGCCCGTTTTTTTTTTTTTTTTTTTTTTTTTTTTTTTTTTTTTTTTTTTTTTTTTTTTTTTTTTTTTTGGCTTGCAGCTGGTATGCGGCGATGGCGACGCTGGCCAAGCTGCACAGCGTAGATTTCAAGGCCATTGGCTTGGAATCGTACGGACGCAATTCCGGGTTTTATGACCGCCAGATGAAGTCCTTGCACAAGGTGTCGACGCTGCAGGCGGCCGTGGTCGACAAGGACACGGGCGCCAAGGTGATGGACATCCCGCGATTGGATGAAATGTTTGCCTGGTTCAAGAGGAACCAGCCAAAGGACGCGGCCACCATCGTGCACGGTGACTACAAGGTACAAAAACAAAGAAAAAAGATGAGGCTCCCATCACGTGAGAGATGATGTTGGGGGGGGTTAAAAAGAGGTATTGCGCATTCGTGTGATGTGGAGTGCATGAAAAAAAAAAAAAGGTGCGTGCGCGCGTGATGTCTGATTTTTTTTTTGTTTTTTTGTTTTTTTGTTTTTTTGTTTTTTTTTGTGCTTGTGTTCTGTGTCTAGATTGACAACATTGTTTACCACCCCACTGAGAACCGTGTGATTGGCGTCTTGGATTGGGAATTGTCGACGATCGGCCATCCTTACTCGGATTTGGCCAACCTGCTGCAACCTTACGCGGTGCCCAGCTCCGATTTTGGCTTCATGGGTGCCAAAGAGCCATTGCCCGTGCCCAGTGGTGATGAGCTCATGCAAGTCTACTGCAAGCACAGCGGCACGCCGTACCCGGTCCCCCGCTGGCCTTTTGCCGTTGCCTTTTCGCACTTTAGAGTAAGAAAATCATGCCAAACGCGGCCGCGACGCGCTTTTTTTTTTTTAAAAAAAAATTGACACATCCCTTTTTTTTTTTTTTTTTTTTTTTTGCAACAGCTGGCAGTGATCACCCAAGGTATTGCGGCGCGAGTAGCACGCAAGCAGGCATCGTCGGCCAAGGCGCGTGAAACGGCGTCAAAATGTCTCCCCATGGCGAACCTGGCGCTCGCCATTGTAGATCAGGGCGACCTGGTCACGGATGCCAAGCTGTAGATGCTCCCGTTCCTCTTTGTGTGTGTACCACTACCATGATGATTATAAACCAAAGCCCTCTGTTTTTTTATATTTTACGGTTTATACTTATTTGCGGGGAAAAAAAAAAAAAAAGAGGGCGCCTGACTCTTGCCTTGACCATGAAGCCATGAGACGCGTCTCTGGATTTTCATATGGCCTCTTTGTGTGTGCATGTGTGTATGTGTGTTAGCGCGCGTGGGACATGGAAAAGAGAATAAAAAAAGAAAAAAGAAAAAGAGGACTGAGCGCGTGCGGCTGCATGTCCGACCAACCAAAAAAAAAAAAAAAAAAAAAAAAAAAAAAAAAAAGAGGAGGCCATCCCTCACCTTCCGCTTACATTATGCCTATGATACTGGCATTGACACTTACAGCATGTGAAAAAGCGTTCATTCTCACCAAGTGTCAGGTCACAGGGTCCCTTTTTTTTTCTGAGCTTCCTGGACCACGCCACATGTGATTGCCGGTGGACTCGCTAACATCACCTCATGACGCATCATCGTTTGGGATTCTTTTTCACCATTAAAGAATATCATAGGTGACAAGGGTTCAAGTCTTATTTTTTATAAAAGGTATCAGGATGACGCGTAAAAAAAAAAGAAGAAAAACCAAAAAAAGCGCGGTTCAACAAGCGGATCGCGATCGCGTCGGTGTTCAATGGCACCCAAAGGTAGCAATTGTGGGGCAAAAAGGCAGGCTCAAAGGCCCTTGAGAGCCATTGCGCCACTAATCAGAGGCATCACCTTGTCCAATTGGTTGGCTTGGTCTCCCAATTGATAATACTAGGAGCAACATGAAATCAAATCGCGTCAGTGATCCCAATGATGATACGGCAGCATGTGATCGTGGGCCCGCCTCCGCCCTTTCCCCCCTCTTGTTCCATCGATTTTCCGCCCCTGGTCACGTTTGCCTCCTTTTTGCCTACCTTGCGAAGCTTCTTCATATCTCTAAATTGGCTCAGCTGCTCCAATGGCACCATCTCTCCTTTGATATTGTCGCGCATAAACGACTCGGCCTAGCCAACAATATAGAAAAAAAGAACGAAAAAAAAAAAGAGGAATCGAGAAAAAAATTAAAGGGGCCATTGCATCTTGAGTTTAGAACTTTTTGTCTTACCTCGGAAGATGACCCGCCCAGCTTGATCACAATGATGTGTTGAGATTGATCATCGATACCAAAGCGCCTGAATGTTTGTGCAATCTAGTGGAGAAAAACGAGTGACATGGAAAGTTGGCGTGAGCGTGAGTAAAAAAAAAAAAAAGTAAAAAAAAGTCCCCAATGGCACACATATTGGGAATGACTCACGCACACACGCACACGCACAACTCGTTCTCGCCCCCGTTGCCACGTCTCCCCCCATTTTCACCATTTTCAACTCTTACATTGGTGTTTGGCGAGAAATCAAACACAATTTCAGAATGAACATTATGTGTTTTGAGCTGATCGGTCTGCCAGTCGTGGACGGCGCGCGTACATGCAAGCAGGGCGTGAAACGTATTAAAGACCTAGGAAAAAGACAGCCATTGGAGCGCGGTGTGAGTTTGGGGGAGGCAAATCAAGATAAACAGAGCGTCAGCAAAGCACGTGCGTAGTCGAGGAGCGAGGGGGAGGCAAGGGGGATGAGAAGAGGGGGAGAAAAAAAGGCAGGGCCCTACCATGGAAGCGTCCACCAAGGCGCACTGCAGCGTTTTGTCTTGTTCTATCAGTCTTTGACGGAGATCTGCAGCGTTTGAAATGTTCTTGAACAATGCAATATGCACGTCGCCGACAGTGGGATACAGATCAATAGTGTGCGACTCCATCGTGAGGCTCGACAAAGATAAAGGACGACAATTAAAAAAAAGATAAAAACACAGCAAAGGGTGGCATTGAACGCCTTTTTTTTTTCTGCAGCGAGGTCTTTCCAATTCCGCCGCGGAAAGTGAATTGCCCGATGTTGTCGCGCCTTGCGCCAAAAAAATACGCTTGTTTTTTTATGAAAGGTCCACACCCCCCAGAATTGCGCTTTTTCGCTCCCCCCCCCTCTCTTTTCCCGTGAGCGAAAAAGGATCTTGGTTGCTTCCCACATGTCGATTCGATTAAAGATGGCTGTCTTTCATCACAAAGACATGTGCCTCCATTTTTTTTTAAAAAAAAATTGCCTGGCCCATGCGCTCATTTTTTTCTCGTTGGCGCGTGTGAATCAAGTTCCAAGAAAAAAAAAAGGGCCAGCCCATTACTGTTAATGAAAAAAAAAAAAAAAACCAACCTCTGGGATAAGCTGGCCACCACAACAATGACGAAAGAATATAAAAAAAAATCAAGGAGACGTGTCAAGGAGGCTGCAAAAGCGAGTGTGGAGCATCGAAAAAGTGAGATTTGAAGCCGTGATGAGCAAGATCACGTTCAATTCAATTACGAGTCCCTTGCTGTGTAAAAAAAAAAAAAATAAGGGAATTGAGTTGTTGGTGCGTGCATGACCCTGCTTGAAACGAACATAAACAAAAGGATTGGGATCTGAGGATGTCCTACTTAAAATGCACCGTCATGCTTCCATTTCCACCTTTTTTCTTTCTTCGCCTCGATCCTTTTTTTTTCTCTCTTCTTTTTGCTTTTCCGTGCCCCCTTGTTTCCTGTCACCCCATTTTCTTCCCCCGCTTTTTTCTTTTTTTATCTGTTTTTTGTCGCAGGGATTGGGCCTTTTTCCACCTCCATCCCTCCTCTTCCAGACCCACGCTCTCATCAATACCACAATGGACATTGCCGCCTTGCTGCTGCCATCCGCGGAGGCTGGCAAGCGCAATGTGCCTGGCGAGCAGGTGCCTTGGCAGATCCGAGCATCGTCGCTTTATGCACCATTGACAATGGCCATGCCAGCTCCGACCACGTCGATCAGCCGGCGCCCCACTACAAGCAAACCAAGGTTAAAAAAGCATCCGTGCGACTGGCCCGGGTGTGGAAAGTTGTTTGGTAAGAAACCGATTCAAAATGACATGTGGCATGGCTGTGAAAGACAAAAAAAGGGCTGTGCGGGGCAATGGAGGTGAAACACCCACGCCATGCCAAAAAAAAAAAAAAAAAAAAAAAAAAAAAGCCAAGCACTATATTCATGCGAGCCCTTTTTGTGCATTTTTGTTTGTCCCAAAGGCCGCCCATCCGATGCAACACGCCATTATCGCATACATACCAATGATCGGCGCTATGTGTGCAACTTCAAGTACTGCGGCAAGCGATTTATCCAGGTAAATCGCTAAAAACGCATGGCAAATGACGATTGGGCCGCTCATCGCGCTGCGCCATCGCGTTGAAACCATGAATTGACGCGCTTTTTTTTCTTTTTTCTTTTTTTTTTTTTGTTCATTTTTCACGTCGATCTGCTGTTTTTTTGTTGCAAAGCGATCTGCTTTGACGGTGCATTTGCGTACCCATTCTGGCGAGAGGCCCCACCATTGCGAATTTGCCAATTGCGACAAAAAATTCAGCGATTCCAGCTCCCTTGCGCGACATCGGTAAGAAAAAGATCATTACGCTGGCCCCAATGCAAACGAGGGCTCAATGTCATTCTTTTTTTTTTCTTTTTGTTTTTTTGCAAGACGTATTCACACGGGAAATCGGCCATACCACTGTCACTCGTGCCCCAAATCTTACACGAAAAAATACCTGTTGAATCGTCACATTGAGCGGCATCACGAGCCAATGGACCCCAGGGCGTCTTGTGATGCGGATCGCCCTCTTTCCCTGTCCAACGTCGTGGTTGCACGGGACCACTATCCTCCCCACGACAGGCCTGCGCCGCTTTTGGCCCTGAACACCACTAGCCCCACCCTTGCCGAGGCCATTCCGGCATCGGCAGCCTATGCTTCGCCAACTTTTTCTGTGTGCACCGACGCCGCGTCCCCCAAGAATCATCAGCAGCAGAAATTGACCCTGAATCATCATCACACACCATCACCACAAACACCTACCATCGCCCAATGGACACAGCAAAATGAGTTTGTGCATCATCATCCCGCTCCTCCTCAATCTCATCATGTTCTCACTGCGCCACATGCGTCACCCTTTGCCCCCACGTCATCCATAGCGACCATGTCCGCACCATTCGCCCTCCACCCCCCATCCATCACATTGCCAACCATGCTCTAAGTCTTCTCCTCGCCTAAAATCGCCCTCCCCCCCTTCATCCCCTTGTTTCTTTTGCAAAAATAACCTTCAATGCCCTTTCTCTCTCTCTCTCTCTCTTTTTCTCCTTGTTTCTCCCGTTCTTGCTCCCCCTCCCCTTCACCCCCTAAATTTGTGCCATAAAGAAAGCCCGTGCAATTTGATCTATTTTCCCCATCTTTTTTTGTTTTACCCGCATTTTTCTGACACCCGGAGATGAGATGGACGGTGCGGAGCAAAAGGGATAAGGTTCAATCTTGAGCTTGAAATTGCAAAGCAAAGGATAAATTAAGTATCAAACTGAGAAGGAAAAAAAAAGCAAGGACACGTTCTTTTCGCCCAACGATGATGTAGTGTGGGGTAAAAAAGGGGCAAAAGAACAATTAGGATCTGAATCTAGTCCAAAGATGGGCGGAAACACCTGGCTCGTCATCGTATTCCGCCGCCTCTGTGCCACGCGCGGACATCAACGTCTCAATCTCATTGGTATTCTGCTCCATGTCCCACTTCCCTTTTTTGCGAAACTCTGCCACCACCGCCACGCTGTCCTTGAAAACCCAAACCCACTCTGGTCAAGATTGAAAAAAAATATATGATGAAGATGATTTGTATTTGACAATGCATAGTAGGGAAGATTAAAAATAAAAAAAAGTCTAACAGAAAGATGGGAGGAGGGGGGAGATCAGCAAGAAGCGCATGCTCTGATGCAATCTGGTCACCCGCAATGGGATGGACCAGGCAACACGCAAAAAAGACGATGCGTCCGCGGAACAAAGCGGAAAAAGGGCCGCGTGGAAAAGGGGAATCAGATATGGGTACATAAAAGTATGAGATACTAAAAGGAAAAAAAGCATACGACCAGCGAATTTCAAGCAATTGGGATTAAAAATGAGAAGGAAGCAAGGTCCAGGTCATTGCAGGGAAGAAAAAAAAATGGGGATGGAGCCATTGAAAGCGGCAAAAGAGCCAGCAAACGACGAATTGGAGGCGAATTGGAAATGGAAGTGATGGCGTGTGGGCGAGATTGAATAGAAAGAGGGGTTGCCATTGGTCTTTGAATTTTCATGGACAACGTCCTTTACATGGCCGTGGTCGGCTTCTTGGGGCACATCCTGCACAATGACAAAGAAAAAGTGCGTCGGTCAGTCTCTTTTTGCACGTTGCTTGACTTGTTTTTCTTGCTACTTACATGGAGTAGTGACCCTTTTGACCACAGTGAATGCAACGACCGTCAGACATGATGAATTAATATACAAAGATTGATATACAAGAGGGGGAAAGAGGATGGTATATGATTAAAAGGTGGAAAAGGAGCGTGTAGGGGGAGAAGAGGCTGTGATAAGAAAGAAGAAGAAAAAAATCGAAATCTCTTTGACGCGCGGTGCCCCTTTTATAACATTTCTTTTTTGCAATCGGAGCCGCCGTTGCTGTTCTTGTCCCTTCGCCGATCTATGCCGCACGTGGCAAGGAGACCCCGTTTCATGTCGCACGAAACCTAAAGCGATGCTTTACCACCTTGCTTGTATCACCTGCCCATATATTACCTGCCTGGCGATTCGTCCACGCAAACGTCATAGAAGATCGTGGCAAGGTTCATCCACCCTCTTTGTCGCCTTCCACTGGGTCGGCGGTCGTCAATTTTGTTTTTTTTTCTTTCCCCCCCCTTTGCGGCTGTGATTGTAAATAGCGCGATGATTGTGCCATTTACGCTTTTTTTTTTAAAATGAGGTCACCGCCTCACACGGAGGCTAAAAAAAAAAAAAAAAAAAAAAAAGAAGCTTGTTTTGGCGACAACGTGCCGTGACCAATTAGACTTGACCTACCTATTTAAATCTTTGCCCGTGTCCGGATCTTTGGCCCTTTCCAAAGACCCTTCCACTCGCCTCTAATTGAGACCACGGGGTCAAACCTTGTCGCAAGTCTGTGTGCAAGTCACCAGACACTTTTTTTTTGTCGTCTCGGCCGACATGTAGCGAGAGCGCAGCGCGCGCAGCGCGCGCAGCGCAAGGTCACGCCCCGTTTTCTTTGCTCTCCAACAAGTTTATTAGTGGCGGGACAATGCATGCAGCACGAATCCATTAAAAGAGCGCGAAATATCGTGATGTTGGTACAATAATAATAACGGAGCATTTGCAATCGCGGATGGCCTGCCGCCGGTGCCGCGGCCGTCCGCACCCCCCTCCCCCCAATTTCATTGCACCGCAAATAGCGGAGCCTCGGCATCAAGCCCTTGCATTGAATTATTTTCCCAGTCTTTTGCTGAGCCCAATTTTCCCCCCAATAGCTCTCTGGGGCTTGGCCATCCCCTTTGTCGTCATCCGCAGAGATGATGAAAAAAGCGCGTCAATTGCACAAGAGTGGCCTGATCACTCGTCCCCCCTATCATTTAAGATGAACACAAACAAAAAAAAAAAAATAGGCGAGCCATGTGGCCAACTTTCGATTCCATGGACGCATTCTCGACCGCCAAGCACTTTATGTGCCTCTTGCACCCTGCGTTCTTTGGATAAATGACACCATGCACCCAAATGAGCTGGGAACCAAGCGCCTGTTTTTCCATTTGGAGCAATTTCCAAGAGGTGAGCAACAAAATGGCGGGCCTTGCATTGACTCCGGACATGAGCATCAGTTTGTCAGGTAAGCCCTGGCTCTTGGGGGACAATGGGGCAAATTGCAAAAACGTGGCCAAGGATTCCAGGCCTTTGATTGCACTAAAAAAGGGGGATGGGCGCACAAGTCTGTCTGTGTGCGATTTTTTTTTTTTGTTGTGGCTGTCCTCGTTCTCCGGCCGACACCACGTTTCTCCCTCCCCCCTTCATTCTCACTCTATTTTTGCTCTCCCCTTGCCCTCGGTAATCGGACCGACTGATGGTGACAAAAAAAAAGCTATTTTTAATTCGTACCCTTGTTGTGGTTGATTGTTCTCCATCTCGGCTCCCTTTTTCGGGCAACGGCGGCACACGCTTCCTCTTGTTTCATTTAGGTACACTACCGCTCACCCCGTTCACCCGTCCCTGCGGCGCCAATCACCATGCAGCATCATGCAGCCGATGCAGGTGCCCAACGCGGCAATCAAATGGCAAAGTATTGATGCCGCGTGTCCTGAACAATGAAAATTATCGCGGGAAGTCGGAGCCTGAGAAAAAAAAAATAGATGGGCGGAGAGCGACTCATCATTCTCATTGTCTTTGATCCTCGTGCTCCAAAGGCAAATCGCAAATTGCATCAGAAAAAAAGGTTGCACACACATAAAAAAAAAAATTACCTATCAGCTCGGAACATAGAGAATCACGTTAGCCTGCCGCAGACCACGCTGCGCGCTCGCCCTGTCGTCCTCCGTCACTCACTCCAATTGCATGGGCGGCGCCAAAACACCGGATCGTGCTGGACACTCACCGCGGTAGGACTACTGTACGCCGCGGTGACACGATCGGCGCCAAACAGCCCGTCATCCGGACTGCGCCAAGCAACAACAGTGACACATCCATTATCATCCAAAAAAAAAAGTCGCAAAATTCGACGCACGCTCGCACGCACCACAGAGGAAAAAGCCACGCGAATGAAGCCAGCACATAGGTACACCACAATGACCACATTTACAGTATCATATGAAAGTATTACCTATATCATATGTATCATACGTACCTCATTTCTCAGAAATGAAAACAATTGGAAAAAAACAGACTATTGTACCGTCACCTACCAAAAAAAGTGTCCCCTGGTCAATTTTTCAGCATTGCCGCCATGTGAAAAATTATCACTTTAATCTCATCTGTATTGATCAATAATGGCTCGAATGACATGAAACTTTGTACAAACGATGGTTAGGAGGTATAAAAAAGACTATGAAATTATAAAATGAATACAGAGAGCGGATTTTGAAATAGAGCAAAAAAAGGGAACCTGACGCGTCACGCGACGCGACGCGTACCCAAGCTTATACAATGGCCTGTGGAGACGAGTTGACATTATGAAACAATATCCCTAAATTTTTCTGAGACAATCGTGGAAGTGTCTGATTATTTCTGCCAATTCATTTTAGGGCACATGTTTCATGCCAGAGCACAGCGTGTCAATTGGTCAAATTGTCACTGTGACGCGTCGGACGCGCCATTTGCCGCGATTTCCTTACTGTGACCGTGATGCCCTACCTGGTTGATATAAACACAGCTACTCAATAGTATCCACTCTTAGGCTTTCAAAGTAAATGACTATCATAGTTTCAAGTCAACAACGCGATTAAAATTGTTTGCTAGAGATAAAATCATTTTTCCATACTTTTTTGGCTGTTGGCGCGTCACAGTGACAATTTGACCAATTGACACGCTGTGCTCTGGCATGAAACATGTGCCCTAAAATGAATTGGCAGAAATAATCAGACACTTCCACGATTGTCTCAGAAAAATTTAGGGATATTGTTTCATAATGTCAACTCGTCTCCACAGGCCATTGTATAAGCTTGGGTACGCGTCGCGTCGCGTGACGCGTCAGGTTCCCTTTTTTTGCTCTATTTCAAAATCCGCTCTCTGTATTCATTTTATAATTTCATAGTCTTTTTTATACCTCCTAACCATCGTTTGTACAAAGTTTCATGTCATTCGAGCCATTATTGATCAATACAGATGAGATTAAAGTGATAATTTTTCACATGGCGGCAATGCTGAAAAATTGACCAGGGGACACTTTTTTTGGTAGGTGACGGTACAGTATGATTCGTATCATACTGTATCATACTGTATCATACAGTACTTCATAATACAGTACGTACCGTACCAGAGGTCGAATAATAAGCCATTGGCGAGTTCCAATCACCACACGCAATTCAGCATTTCTTCAGCTTCAACAACAGCGAGCCAAATTGCAATTCAACAGTATCATACCGTAGGTACTACAGTACAGTACAGTGCCCTAGCAAAAAAAACTTCACAACTCCCTATTGCCCTGCAGTGCGAAGTATCAAGTTTATCGCTTTAACACTGGAGAAAGAAAACTCATTGTTTTGTCATTGAGCGGCCGTTGCGTCCCCTTCGCGTGGTCTTCAGTATGCCCACTTTATCATGATTGTAACGGTCAATTAAAGACAATTCGATGACAGAACAACGACCGCGCAACGACTGCGCAATAGTCGCACAAAGACCGCGCATTGGCTGAACAACGGCCGAGCAATGGCTGCACAACGACCGCGCTATGGTGGTGCAATAGTCGTGCGACGATCGGTTAGCACACAAACGGTCAGAGCAGATTATTCCTCCATTAGTCCCAAAAAAAAAAAAATTGGGCGCGCACGCGCGTTCACGCGCGGCACATGATTTTATTTTGTATTTTGTCTGCTTTTTATGATATTTCAGCTAATGTCACCCAATCATAATGCCAATTTGAGTGCAATGGGGCCACCACAGAGCCTTAGGCACCTTACCTTCGTCCCTTTTCGTTGTTCAGACCGAGGATGATAACTTGAGAAATGTTGTTATATTAAAATCTGCAGTCTACAGAGCAAAAAAAGTGAGAAATTGATGATCTTGCTTTGTCACCACCCCTGTTGCGCCGCAACAGCGATCGCAATTGCCATTATTACCTTCATACTAATGTTGTTGTATTAGAAGCTACAATCAATGAGAACAAAAAGTGAGAAATTGACGATCATTGGTTTGTCGCCACCCTTGTCACGCTGCAAAAGCGGTCACAATTGCCCTTACCATTATACCAAAGGAAGTAAAGAGCAGCGTTGAATCATTGCGCCTGTACAGTACTGTACAGTAGTTGCGAGTGCTGCCAGCCATACGCGACACGTGAAGAATGCAAAAGTGCATGTCAACAGAGCATGAAATGCTGTACTGTAAGTCCAATATGTGCGATGCGTGCAAAGTGAAAACATACTTGCTGACAGTGTTCAAATATCGTGTTCAACGGACCTGGCACGCCAAAAATGCTCTGGCACACGCTCAAAGTGACTAAATAAAATACCCAAAATACGCACTGCACACAACGGGGCAAGGTCGCATTGGCAGCTATGAGAGCAAGAAACAGGTGAATGGTTGAACACCACCGATATGGGCACTCACCACCAGTTTGGAGTGCTCTAATATACGTAGAGTCTGCAGTGCTACCAACGATGACGAGAAAAAAAAGGATGAGAGAGAGAGAGAAAAGGAAAAGCGGGACCTGGCAGTCAACTAAAAAAGATTTTCTTATCTCCGATGTGGGCGAGGTTATCAATTCCCCCCATTTTTTTCTCAAAGTCCGTTTTCCGCACTCTTTTTTTTTTTGTCGATCGTCATGTTCATGTCAATGAGTCAATGAGACTCGCGTCTATTACAGTAGGCTCAGGTTGCATAGGACGACACGAAAACGGGTGTCTTTGGCTCGTGTTCTTTTGTTTTGCGTATTTTATAGTGCACGACATGGCCATGGACGCGTCCAATGTCCATGACTTGGTCTTTTTTTCCTTTTGGTGCATGTGACGATGGGAGTGGGTAGCATGTCGCTATGCGCGTTCATTGTGAATAGAAACGTGCCTCTGGACACGTTCTTTGTGAGCAACAGTCTATTCAGACGTGCTTTGATTCTGCTGCCCATCATGTCCAGGCAAAGAAGCAAAAAAAAAAGGCGGAAAACGGACTTGAAATACGCCGTTTTGCCCCCGCCACACCGCTGCTGCCGCCGCGCCCAATTGATCAGCCATTCTCTCATTCTGACTCCAAATGCTTTCAATCTAAAATGAGTGATTTAATGTAGTTGTTTGGCATTGCGCACTGCTTTTCATGGGACACGGTTCCAAACCTGCCAATGGTCATTGTTTTATTTGATGGAACAATTTTTTTTTGCAAAAAGGCTTCAGCATTATTCAAATGATGACGCGCTTGCAATTCATCGAATGCGATGCTCCAGCTCTTTTTTTTTTTTGCCAAGTCAATCAAATCGAGGGCATCTGTCAGCGCTTAACACTGCACAAATCATGGCACGGCCATTGCACGACTGGCTAACTCATTGAATGGCAATCAGTGCTGGCAATTCAAAGAACATGTTACAAGTCATTGAATTCCCGGTGCATGCCTGTTGCACGCTCGTTGATTTAATATTTTATATTTTTAAGCGTGGTCATCGAATTGCCAGCGCACTTTCATTTTTCGCCTATTTTCTCTCAAATCGATGAGCATTCCATATCATCCAAAATTCATTTCTCCAGTGTAATCTGTTCTGAATTGATCAATAATGACTCCAATGACATGAAATTTCGTAGGAACAATGGTTTAAAAGTATAAAAATGATTCTAAAATTATGAAGTGGATATAGTAAGTGGACTTTGAAATAGATCAAAAAAGGGGTACCTGACGCGTCACGCGACGCGACGCGTACCTACACACATAAAATGGCCTGTGGGGATGAATTGACATTATGAATCACTATCTCCAAATTTTACAAGACAAACATGTTGTTGCTTGATTATATTCTGTGAATCCATTACATGGTACCGGTACATGTATCAGAGCTGAGCTGAGCTCGACAAACGTAAAATAACCACTGTGGCGCGTCAGACGCGAATTTTGAATTTTGGGGTACGATTTTTCCTTTTTTGGTACCCTCCCCTTTTTTTAATGCCGTCGTTCCCCGCCATCTTTTTTTTTTCTTTTCTTTTTTTTTTGCAAGTTCTGCATGCACAGATCTTCCTCATGGGTGGTGACAGAAGTGAGTGGTCGTCGTGTTTTACTTGGTTGCAAAGGTGCGCAAGCCTTATTACAATGTTGGTGTGATCATATCTCATGTTTATTTTATTGGACAAATAGTTAAAAGCGACGCTGGCGTCCTTGCAAGTTGCGATTGGCAACCTCATATTGCGACAGCGTAGAAAAGCCTTGGTCGAGCATAGTAGAGACATTGTTAATGTGTCTGACTGCGCGATGGTCATAATGACGGCGGTCCACCACACACTCAGCTTTCTTTGCAAATCGTTCGAATGACACGTGGAATCTAAGGAATAAAGTCAATAGGTTTTTTTTTTGTTACTGGTCCTACCTATCGAAACATTCTTGCAGTGCCTCTACCTCAGGAGTGACTCGTTGCTGGCGGGCGGCGTCATTGGAAGAACTTGGTTGCGTCGTTAGGTCATTGGCAGTGGCAGTGGCAGTGGCAGGTCGAATTCGCAAAGCAGCTGGGATTTCAATCACGTCGCGTGTCGGAAACCCCAGTCGCTCGACGCTGTTAACGAGGAACATATGCTTGCAGGCTGTGCTGCTACGGCTGAAATCAGGACACGCGCAGTCCATCATGATGCCATCAACAATTGTCACGATGTATCTTGCATTGGGATCCGTGAAAGATTGCACAATGACATTGTCAGCATTGTTCTCAAGGATCATTGCCGATGCTTGCTCCCCTGCACGAGACGAAACGACGTGAGTCTTTTTTTTTTTTCTATTTTTTTTTTCTATTTTTTTTTTCTACCTGCAAGTCGCTCAACTGCTCGAAGGCGGCTGCGCTCTGCCAAAGTCATCCTTCTCGATTGGAAGTGCTGCAATGTGCGCACATGGTCATCCATCACGTCAGGTAGCACCTGCTCCATGAGAATCCAAACTAAGACATCCACGCGTTCACTACGCAATGATGGCAAGTACACTTGCTTTAGAGTTCTATGCCACGATTCGACGTAGTTGTTCGATGCTTTCATCACAGAAACACAAAGGAATGCACCTTTGCAACCAAGTAAAACACGACGACCACTCACATCTGTCACCATCCATGAGGAAGATCTGTGCATGCAAAACTTGCAAAAAAAAAGAAAAGAAAAAAAAAAGATGGCGGGGAACGACGGCATAAAAAAAAAGGGGAGGGTACCAAAAAAGGAAAAATCGTACCCCAAAATTCAAAATTGGCGGCGAGACATGGTACAATACATTATGTATTGTGCCATTTTCTTGTGACCCCGACAAATGGCCGCTGTCACTGGGCTAAAATTTGGCTGTGATTTTGTCACTCGTTGTCACTCGTGTAACACAACTTGTGACTCAGGTGTCAGATACAGTACTGTACTGTAGCTTGAGTTTGAAAATATTGCATCGGTCATTATTTCCGCATGTTGCAGCCCACCCAGTGCACAAAAATGTGCAACACAAAAAAATAAAAAAATGAAAAAAAATAAAAATTCCATGCAATCCACGGCCTTTTAATTTGGAAGTGTCAAACCTTGAATTTTTGCAAAAAAATCTTGCCCAACGTAGGCACTTTTCTTAGTCGATCGGCGTTCATGCGTCACTCTTTGGGCATCTTTCTTAAAGTTGGGGCGATCTGCCATTTTGTCTGCCAATGGCAAATCGTCGGAGTTACCTGTTTGGGATGCATTGATCACTCGGAGTTTGAAATTTCCCAAATTTGGCATTTTCATGCAATTGAAATGTGTGACCCCTGAATTTTCAAAAGTGGTCGTAGCGCTTTAAGGGGTTAAGCTTTTTTGTTGCAAAATTTGCGCTGAACGCGATGCGGCCATTTTCAAGCGGGATCAGCCAAGTGGATGACGAGATAAATGTAAAATAGGGCAAATGGAAGGTTTTTTGGAATTTGCAGGCTCAAAAAGGTCTGGCGGGCCCGTCGCGAGAACTGCACAGTAGATCATGCCTTGGCGCGATTTTCATCGGCGGGCAGGTTGATTGTAAAGCAATTTCTGGAAGCACAGGAAGCAAGCAAAGTCTTGAAAGCACGCTTTTTTGTCATTTTCCAGCAGCATTTTTTTGTACAAGCACTCAAGCAGCAACCAGCAAGGTACTGTACAGTACAGTACAGTACAGTATGATACGATATCATCACGACGGCGTGATGCTCTCGCTGAGACACTGACTTGCTCAATGAGAGACACGAAAGTTGAAGAGTTTTCAAACTACAATAATATGATACCATACTCGTTCTTTTACAGTAATCGCTTTTTCTGCGCTCTGCCTGGTTATGTAGCTGGTTTTGAATTGAATTGTGACACGTGCAACGCAAATGCTTTCCTCGTTTTCTTCCCAGCTTTTCTCCTCTCGGTCCCCTCTTGGTTTCACGCGCACGGTATGAACATTGACGGCTTTGGCCTCGTATGTTTTCTTCCTCCCTTTGACGATCACGGCAGCGCCGTGCGATTCCAAGGCCACTTGCTGGACATGGCGTCGCGACGCACGGTTGGCATGGCCGGGGAGCTCATGGTCGACTATGAAGATCCAAACCACAGCGACTGCATGGACCCTGTGGCCTTTTACAAGGTCACAGCCACCATTTACGCAGGTTCGACAGACCAAAAAGCGCAACCAGTGCAAAACAGCGGCGACGAACAGCTGTCGTTTGTTTTGCGACGCGAGATCCACAACGATATGGCGACTTTGGCGACAGATCCCGAGGACGACGGCTTGGTCGACCAGCCAAACAGCACTGTTGTCCGCTTTGAGCTCTCTCCGACGCGCGTCCACGTTGACCAGGACGCGTACAACCTTTGTAAAAAGTATCTGCCGCGTCTGGCCGCCATGGACGACGACGCGGAAGGTCTCAATTGGACCATGTGCTTTGGCGACGCGTCATTGCGTGTCAGTCCCGCCGAATCGGCGTGAATGGTCTTAAAAAAACACCTTTTGTAAATAGTCATCTCTCTTTTCACACACAATAAAGCGCGTCTTCAATGCAAATCCTTGGCGCAGCCGCGCGTCTGTTTCTTTTTTTTTTTTATGTTTTTCATTTGGAGCGCGTCAATGCCTTTTTTGGCAGTTGAGTGTGCTTTTTTTCAGGTCGCTGTCTTTCTTTCCGCTTGTTTTTTTTTTCTTTGAGCAACCATGGCAGAGTCAAGCAAGAAGCAGCAATACGCTAGTCTTCACAATGAGCTGTCGCAGCTAAACGAGAATATCGTCCAGCTCAATGCTATTATCGAGAAGGCGTCTAGCCGTCTTCCAGATCTTGAGAACCTTGGGATGCTTCACACGGCCCTGTAAGCGCCTCTACACAAAAACAATTGCCCGCGTCACCGCTGCCGCTCACGCTTTTTTTTTTTATAATTGTTTTGGGCTAGAACCATGTCCGCGTCGCGTGTGCTGAATGAAACAAGTGTCATTGACCGTATGCAACAGCAACAGCAACAGCTAGCAAAACAAGAGGAGCAAGAGCGATCACGCGAGCAACCGGAGTAACAAGACAGGGCGAAAAAAATAGATGCGTCTTTCACGAAAATGTGATTTTTTATATGGATACCAACAAAGACATCTGTCAAAATTAAAAAATCAAGGCACTTGGCCATGGCAGGACCGACATATGATGTAATTGCCATCGATAGCGGCGTGAATTAGAGTTGGGACTACTGGGGATGGTCCGACAAGACGTGGAAGATAACGAAAATGGAGGATAAATGCGACACTTCAGCCAAAAGAGTGGGAGACAGGCAGCCAATGGCGTCGTATTACCTTTTTGGGCTTTCTTTGACGCCCCCATAAAAGAGCACAAGCCAGAATTTTTGCTCGTCCCCCTTTTCTTCCTTGTTTCCACTACTTTATTCCCTGTTTCTCTCTTTTCCATCCCCTTTTTCTTCTCTTTTTTGTTACCATGGTTGTTTCTGACGTGAAAGTGCAAGTCTTTACTGACTTTGACGGCACACTGTCCCTTGACGGTAAAGCTCAACGGGGCACGGGGTCGTCTTGCCCACTGCGCCAGCGCTCTCAATTGCTCATTTTGTTTTTCTTTGCGCCATAGACACGGGCCTCTTGCTTATCGATGATCACCGCTCCCTGGGTCCTGAGCGTCGTCGTGTCATTGAACACGGCATCATGGATGGCACCATCACGTACAAGTAAGTAGTGAAAATTGCGCCGATTGACAGCACGTTGACACGTGGCATTTTTTTTTTCGCATTTTTTTCTTCTTCTTTTTTTTTTATCACAGGGAAGGTCTGCAGGAGATGTGGAACGCTGTTCACATCAGCTGGGACGAGGCATGGGCTGAATACTTGGATCGTAAGCAAACAGCAATGGGAGATGCATCGCAATTCAGGTACTGATCTCGTTGTTTTTCTTTTTTCTCAAGATTGCCGCATTGATCCTGGCTTCCCCGACTTTTTTGAATATTGCCGGGAGCACGCGTTCCCCGTGACGATCGTCAGCAGCGGTCTGTATCCCTTGCTGGAGAAGATCATGACCAACTTTTTGGGCGAAAAGGCCAAAGAGATTGACATTGTGTCAAACAATGGCAAGGTCGAGGATCGTACGTGGAACATCATCTGGTACGATGATTCTGAATATGGCAATGACAAATCACGCAGTAAGGACATTAGGGAAATTTCAAAAACGAGGGTGGGATCCTCACTTTTCTCCATTTTTCGCTTGTTTTTCAGCTCTGGCCAAGGCGCGTGAGGCCGCATCGCCGGACACGATCTTTGTTTTCTGCGGTGATGGCGTGTCTGACATCTCTGCGGCCCGCCACGCCGATGTGCTGTTTGCGCGCAAGGATCGCGACTTGGAAACCTATTGCAAGCGCCACGACATCCCCTTTGTGCCGTTTGACACGTTCAAGGAGGTGCAAGACGTTGTTGCCAAGCTGGTGAACAAGCAGTCGGTGCTTGAGAAGGATGCCACCACGGGCTTCTCCAAGGTGGTCGACGTGGTTGCCTAGAAACCGATTAGATTTGTATTTTTGCATTGCTTTCTGTAGAAATTTTTACTGTACCCCAACCCCCATATAAAAAAAATCGAGCAATTCTCTTCAAGGTCCGCGGCGGAGAGTGAAATGGCCCGAAAAAAAGTAGACGGGAGGGGTCGATGGTCCCATTTTTTTCTTTTTCTCCACTTTTTTTTCTTTTTTTTTTTTTTTTTTTCTTGTGTATTCTCGGTCATGGCCCCTTCCACCTATCCTCACCCGGTGGAGCCTTGTCAGCCTGCTGCCCCGGGAGTGTCATTGCCGCCTTTCTCGGCGCTCAATGTGCATTCGATATTAAATCATGATGCGTCGTCACCCGGTCCAGCGGCTACGACACCCATTATGGCACCCATGGGAACCCCCGTGCTGCCGGATCCCAAGCAGAACGTGCTCAAGCATGCTGTCGAGGCACCCTTGGAGCGTCCACCGCTATTGCCTGTCTCTGATCAGCACTCATCGCCATCCACACCGCTGCCAGCGCCAGCAACAGCCCCTTACGCTACCCACACACTGCATTTCCCGCCTGCACAGGCACCACCCAGCCTTGATACCACCCCCACCATTCTCCCACCGCCACCAGCGCTCCCACCCGCCGCCGCTTCACCTCTAAAAAAGAGGAAAGCAAAAGAAATCGTAAGCTTTTTTCATCTCATTCGATGCCATGCACGACCCACTCACCTCCCTTTCTTTCCCTTACTTTTTTTTTTCTGGCTAGACCGGCGAAAAGCCGAAGCGCGGGCGCCCTCCATTGGCCACCAGTGTATCAAAAGCATCATCCCCCGCGCCATCTTCCGGCTCGTCACCAACATCCGCGTCCACACCACCTTCCACGTCCATTGGAAAGACAAAAACCAAGGAAAAGAAGGTCAATGGCTCAAAAAAGGCATCGGTCGCCGCGACAACGGCCCCAGCACCGGCAAAACCAAAGTTGTATTGCGTTTGCCAAAAGCCATACGATGCCAAGCGCACCATGATTGCCTGCGACCACTGCGACCAATGGTTCCACTGCCAATGCTTGCAATTGGACGAAAAACAGGTCAATTTCATCGACATGTACTTTTGCGAAAAGTGCAGCGAAGGTAAAAAAATCCCTAATTGGAAACCCAAAAGTGGACTTTGTGGCTCATTTTTCTTATTTTTGCAGAAACCGGTCGCAAGACATCATGGAAGGAGCAATGTCACAATCCACTGTGCAGCAAGGCGGCGCGCCATGGCAAGCTAAAGTCGGCACACATGTCCAAGTATTGCTCGGACGCGTGCGGAATGCAAGTGGCACAGCAAACACTTGCGCTCGCCAACCAGAAACGGCTTGCTCAGCAGCAACAGCAGCAGCAACAGCAGCAGGAACAAGGCGATGACAAAAAAGTCGAAAAAGACGACAAGGACGACAAGGACGGGTTCAAGCAGTCGCTAAAGCACCTGTCCAAAACGCGTCTCAGCCAATATGCCGACATGGAGGACCGCCATCGTTTGATGCGCATCCGACAGGAGCGCGCTCGCGCCATTGCCACTGTCAACATGGTTGACATGAAGCGTCAGTTCCTGCAGGCCCTCGTCGCATCCATGGACAAGGAAAATCGCGGTGCAGAGCACTGCGGCTTCGATTCGCGTCTGCAATGGGACGATGACGTCTGGTGCCGCGTGCAAAAGATCGACACCAACGACCTTTCCCTCGTATTCGATGACAATGCCTCCAAAAAGGACGACAATGGCATCAAACAAGAGGAAAAAGGCACAGATGCGCCTGTCAATGCTCAAAACAGCAGCATACCACCCCCATGGACACTGTGTCAGCGCCCCAAGCGATGCCAGCGCCATCACGACTGGATCAAGCTCAAAACCAACGAAATTGATCAAGAACGCGAGGAACAGCTTCAGATTCTAAGTGTTTTGACAAGAGAACGCGAAGTCATTCGAATGCGCATGAAGCGTCGCTCTAGCGAGTTCAGCATCGTCCACAGCCTCATGAATGGCACACTCGTGCATCAATAATCATCATAATCATCGTAGTCAACAGGAAAAAAAAAAAAAAATAAAAAAAAGGGACAATTTACTTCAATTTTTTGATTGTCCGAGACCCTTTTTAGGCATTGAGCCGCCGCCTGCCAATTTTGCCCTCTTCTTCTTTCTCTTTCCATACCCAACGTAAGTGCCTGGTGCCTGTCCATCCATCCATCCATCCGTCAATGCCATGACATCCCATTCATCAACATTGACATGGATACATCCATCAATAGCCAAAAAGACTCACCACGTGTTTTTTTCTTTTTCTTGCTTTTACAGGGTAGAAATTCACCATGTCCGCTGAACTCGCCATTGTTTACGCCGCCTTGATCCTCCAAGACGATAACATTGAAATCACCGTAAGTTTGCAAGCGCCACACGTTACGAATTGGCCAATTGGCACGACAATGACACAGGATCGATCATCTCATTGTTTGACCCCCCTTTTTACAGGAAGACAAGCTCCAGGCTCTTGTCAAGGCCGCTGGTGTCGAGGTTGAGCCCATCTGGTTCTCCCTGTACGCCAAGGCTCTTGCCGGCCAGAATCTCGCCGAGCTCTTGACCAACGTTGGCCAACCCGGTGCCGGCCCTGCCGTCGCTGTTGGTGGTGCCGCTGCTGGTGGTGCTGCTGACGCCCCCGCTGAGGAGGCCAAGGAGGAGGAGAAGGAGGAGTCCGATGATGTAAGCACTCTTGAAAACAATGCATTGTCGCGTTCCCAATAGCTCATTTTTTTCTTTTTTTTTCGTTTTTCATAGGACATGGGCTTCGGTCTCTTTGACTAAATGCGCCTTTTGCACGATTCCTAATTCATTCAACCTCTCGTCTCATATTCAGCATATCCAATTTCTAAATCCTTGTGTGTAGGAGGGCGATTTGCATGACATCTCACGAAAATAAAAATAAAACGCGATTTTATTGATTCAAGGATGCCCAATTGAAGCGAGAAAAACATGCAAAAATGGAGGGTTGTGTTTGGCTGGTGAGAGGGAGGGTACACGCGCTCATTGTGAGCGCGTGATGTGATGCTTGATGGGTGTTTTGTGATCTATACTAGTCAATGCCATACCTGCACGTGCCGCGGTAGTCTGTGCTCTCCTTGGCTTTTTGCATGATGGCCGTGTTGTAAGCCGTGGGCACTTTCTCATTGCCTTGGCCAGGAATGACGGGTGTGGTATTTTTAAGGACCTGTGACGGCACGCAGCCGCCTGGCAGGTGGTCGCATTCGCACGTGCCCCCAAGAAAGGCGGGCAGGTTCTCGGCGTCCACCTGCGCCAGCAATTCTTCCTGGTAGTCGCTGCCCAGGATGCGGATCTTGTTAATCGTGCCAGGATCAAGCCATTTCTTCACAATTTTCCACACGTACACAAATGCGCCAGGTGCATTCACCAAAAAGAACTTGTTCAGCGTCTCCGGGTAATATTTTTGATCCACATCAGACACCGTGCGGATCAATTGGATCGCAGGCATATGGAATTCTATCAGAAACCAAGGAAAAAAAAAATCAAGCGCGCGTGAGGCCTACTCCTTTTTCCCCCAATGAGCTTGCGCACACGCGTCCGCGTGTCACAAAGTGGCTCTCTCCCTTTCCCCCCCTTTCTTTGTTTCTTACGCTGCCAGGACATCCCATCGCAATCCATAATGACGGTCTCTCTATTGATGACTCGACCGGCAGCAGCGGAGCAATCCGGCATAATCACACGATGCAAGAATTCGTTGCAGCCAACATGGTAGTGGTAAATTTCCTCGGCCGTCGTGTTCTTGCCAAGCTCCTTGGCTTGGTGCTTGCCCTAAGAAACAAGGGAAAAAAATCAATCTGTGTTCACATACTTGACGTCAAATGGCAAAAATAAAAAAAAGGGCAATTGACGCACCCTCCTTGTTTTTTAGGAGTTGGCTCATCGTCGACGCGCGGTGGACACTCCCGTCATACTCCTTGACGCGTGAACAATGATCTGTTTCCGCCCCCTGTATGCCAATTGACGTCTTTTTTCTGACCGTTTGGCCTTTTTTTTTTTTTCTTTACGAGTCGCTCAATGTAGATGGGGCATCCATCCTTATCAACCTTGTGAAGGGCCGAGCCGCCCATGTGGCGATAGATGCGCAAAACAGACTCGGATATACCGTCCTCGGCCGTCAGATTCTGGTCTGGCAGACTCTTGTAGCCACGGATAGGGTAAAGCACAGGCAGCTTGTTCTTTCCGTCGGCAACAGGATATACATCGATGCCGTTTGCCTTGCGCCATTCTAGCATCGCAAGTAGCTGCTGTTTAGCGGCGTCCTATATTGAATATATTGAAAAAAAAGACAATGAGGTCAATATTTGCGTTCTTTGTCTCTTATTTTTTACGCCCTCCAAGCGCATCCGCTCGCCAATGTCCCGCATTGATTCATTGCCTTGTTGATGAGGCCCACTTACCACGTCCCAGCTGCGAGCAATGAGGAATTGCTCAAGAAACTACGAAAAAAAGGGCCACGTTCAGCAAAAAAAAAAAAAAAAAAAGCCTCGATGTAGCCCTGCTGCTTGTTTTCATCCAAGCTGCTTACCTCATCCTTGAATGGAGGATAATCCTTAAGCAATGCTCGAAGCTGGTCTTTGAGAGCGCTGCATTCATCGCTTGTGCGTGCAGCCACCATTGAAGCAAAAAAATCGAATAAAAAAAGGAAAGCGGGAAAGACAAGGAAAAAAAGAGAAAAAAGCACATTTATCCCAATGGCCCCGCCCCTCTAAAATTTTGCCGACCATGCTAAAGGGGTGCGAAAGGGGCAAAATGGGCCATGTCACACACAATCTCGGCTAGAAGTGGAAACGAAGCTCTCGCCCTCTCCCTGTCTCTCTTTCCTTCAGCGGGCACGGGAGCAGCAATTCAGTAGTAGTCAGTTGACAACTCCACTGAACCCCTGGAAACAGACCAATGGCTAGCACCGTAGGGATGCCAGCAAACTGTCAGATAAAAAAAAAAGGCTCCGCTGGCCAACGAAAGTTCTTGGCCCCCCTCAGCTCAATGGGTGCGTGCGCGCTCGAGCTCGCATCGCATATCATATGTTGGCGGCACAGCATGAATCATGCATTGACCAAGGGGGGGGGAGGCGAACGACCACTTTTCACCTGTAATCGTGCCTGTCGATAATTTTGTGCTTTTTTTTTTTTTTTTTGAGCAGACGATCCTCTCCCAAGGGCTTTTGGCTTGTCACGCTGGAAGCACGCATGGTGAATTGATAGGTGCCAGAGTGTTGCTATGCCAGGTGTGTGTCAATGGGAAGTAAAAACACAAGAAATCGTCCTTTTTGGCCTGCAATGCTGCCATGGTAATCAACAACCCACGTGATGGTGCCCCAAATTGTTGTCATTCTGCCCAACACACTGTGTCTGAGCCGCAAATACCACCACCTGGTACAGGCAATGCTTGATCCATCCACAGTCAGAAGCAGCGAAACATCTTTGTCTCTTGTTTTCATGCTGACATTGCAGAAAAGGTGGAGTGGAAATGCAATGTCCCAGAAGGCTGGTGCGGAAAAAGCATCTGTCAGCATGAATTGCTGGGCTCGAAATGTATAAAAATGGCAAAAGTGGGGAAACTTGCTTGAATTTGGCTCTTCTTTCTGCTCTTTTGCCTCCCCATTCCCCCTCTTCACATAACATACAACATACAAACATGGATATCGGCGGTCTCTTCAGTGTCAAGGACAAAGTGGTGCTGGTCACCGGCGGCTCTCGCGGAATTGGTAAGAAAAAAAAAGGGGGAAAAGGGGGGAAAAAGGCAAAGGTTGTATTTGTCACTCGTGCCAGCGATATTCACTCGCGCTTTTCTCTGCTCCTATTCTTTCATATCAATTCATAGGTGAAATGATTGCTACGGTAGGCTCGGCTGGACTAAATGACCGAATGAAACGCGCTCCAACGCGTTGATTACTCATACACATGCGATTATGGTCATTTTTAGGGCTTTGTTCAAGCTGGTGCCAAGGTGTACATCTCGAGCCGCACGGTCGAAGCGTGCGAAGAGGTAAATCCAATGCATTGGGTCCCATCGCCAATCAACAGATCTTCTCATTTTTGATTTTATGGCGAAATTAGGTCGCTAAGCGATTGACGGCGCTGGGCCCTGGCTCGTGCCACTCGTTGCCTGCTGATTTGCAAAAGCTCGAGGAGATCAAGAAGCTCGTGGAAACGCTGTCCAAGCTGGAGACGCGTAAGTAACTCCGTGGCGCGTGTGTGTACGACGCGTTTGACAAGGCTAAATCCGGTTCAATTTTCTTTTCATGCAGATTTGGATGTGTTGGTGAACAATTCTGGCGCGACCTGGGGTAAGAATCATGGGAATTTCTGGGCTTGTCACGGCGCAAAAAGGGCAAATTGGGCTCATTTTGCAATTTTTACCATTTTTTGCCATTTTTTGCTATTTTTTAGGTGCGCCCATTGACGAATACCCGGATGCCGCGTTCCTCAAGGTGGTGAACCTCAATTTGAACCGCGTGTTTTCGCTGACGCAGGCGTGCCTGCCGCTGCTTCGTGCCAATGCGTCGGCCGAGGATCCATCGCGCGTGATCAACATTGGCTCCGTCAATGGCATCGAGCCTCCCAGCTTTGAGTCGTACGCGTACAGCTCCAGCAAGGCCGCCGTGCACCAGTTGACGCGTCACTTGGCCGGCCGTCTTGGCAAGGAGAACATTCTCGTGAACGCCATTGCGCCCGGGCCCTTTGAGTCCAAGATGATGGCCGCCACCCTTAAAAAGAACCATGACAACATCGTCGCAGGCATCCCCGTCCACCGCATCGGCAGCCCCGAGGATGTCGCCGGCACCTGCATCTACCTGTCGTCGCGTGCCGGCAATTACACCACTGGTGCCATCATCCCCGTCGATGGCGGCTCCATCGTCGGCCACAAGATGTAAACTCGTTTCTGCCTGGATGTATTTTATATGATGAATGAATTAAAAGCTGAATTAACATGTACTGAGAACAAAAGTCCACAAAGAGGTAGCCTTTAAACTTTTTCTTCGCTCCCTTACAATACAGGATCATTAGGACGTGACAATGCCGCTGTTGCATGTTTATCAAAATAGATGGCCACTGTGTGCTCTTGTTGAAGACATGTGCTCACGGCGCGGAAGGCACACACGCGAGCGAGATAATCGCAATTGACGTTTTTTATATGACTTTAGCGTCGTTTCTCGATGAATTAACAACCGACAACCAATTCCACACCATGGCTCAATGGGCGCAAGTAAGCCTATCCCTGGGCCGCTGCAGTCACTAAATGGCACGCAATGGCAATTTTCAAAAACCCACGATTTTCCAAGGGGTACAGTCGCCGGTTTGACAATGCTGAAATCGAATCGTCGGATTACCACGCTATTCAGCTACATAGTGCACTCCTCCCATTCACCACTAAAAACGAGATAAAAGTCAGGGATTCATTGATTGGTTTACGCGAAAAGCGCAAAAATTTGCAATTTTTCATCGCAAGGTAAACTCAACGAGGATTAGCAGCAGCGATCTGAAGGACATAGCATTAAAAAGAGTATGGCTCGCTTCATACGTGGATACCCGTGATCTCTAAAAAGATCGATTTTTGGGTCTTTTGACACGGTTTTAAATTCGCTAATAATTTTCGACGCGTGAAAAACCGCGTCAGACGTCGAGTGATACACGCATCGTTCTATTCAAATCCATGCACCTGGCATCTCTCTTGTTAGTGGATGCGTCGGCGGTGTCTTTCGAGCGCGTTTTCCCCGTGCAATTGGCGGTTGAAGCTTAAACTACAATTGGCCATTGCTCGTTAACGGGTGGATGGACCCCGCTCGTTTTTGGCCTTTTTCACGGTTTCTCCATGCAGCGCATCTTGTGAGAAAGTTTGGCGCAATTCTGGGGACCTAAGGTTGCAATTTTTGCTCGGGAGCTCGCAACCGCTGATTTTTTGATTTACGTGTGGTGCACCCCAAAATTGCTCGACAGCTTGCAGGCAGCATCCAACTCGGTGTTCTAGTGTGCCATTTCATATTTAAAAGTGTTTCGGGATACTACTTGACCCAATTGGCAAGCAAATAAGATAAAATCAGGGTAAAATGGCCCGTATGCGGTAAACTGTGCTGTGATGCGGCTCAATTGTGACGCGTATCGCGACGTGCGTTTTTTTATTTGCTTTGTGATAACGGGTATCGCATTGCCTCTTTTGGGGTCCTTTACTTGTTGAGGCTATTGCAACTCTTTGCCCACGGTCCTTGCGCGGGATCCACTGCCGGTTCTTGTGGAAGGGAGATCCATGTTGCATGCATGCCTTGGGACGCACAAATTAGGCAATGGCCAAACGATCGCCCTTTCGAGGCCGCTCATTGTGCATTTTGTTGGCAAGACGCTCCAAATTTCCAACGCCCACCATTTTGCCCAAACTCCTCATGTGATCTTGGCAGTGCGCATGCAATGTATGCAATAGCATCGTGCAATCATGGCGGTGACGCTTGAATTTGGTGCAAAAAGTAGCGTCATGGGACTCGTTGCATGAATGTTGATGATGTTTTGCCAAACTTTGGCTCCACGAGCGGCACTTTTTTTTTCCATCCACTGCTGATTGAAACGAAAACCCCTCAGATTCTTGGCTCTTCTTCTTGAATACTGTGATCTGGTTCAATGGGTCACTTGTCTCACCTTTGTTTAAAACAGATGCGGAGCATCTTTTTCACTTTAAGGGGAAATGGATGTATTTGAGAGACCGCCATGGATGATTGATCATTGACATGTCTCGCTTTATTTTGCATCAGAGGTGGCCCTTTATCCACAGACAGCGCATACAAACAAGCAAGCCGGGTCGTGCATTGCGATTTGGCTGCTGACAGGAATAAAAAAAAAGAAGTATTAAAAGAGCAGTGTCACACGAAGAGCAAGTCAAGAAGGTTTGGAGGGGTGGCAGGTCCACGGATGCACCAAGCCAAACTTGGTAATTCTGGGGGCAGACTCAATTCAAAAAAAAGAAGCCAAAGAATAACCACAAAGCGCACGCGCGATCGATGGTGGCAATTTTTTTTTTTTTCTGACAAGGCGCGTGAGGAAAAAAAAAAAAAAAAAAGGGCGAGCAACTGTTGATTTTCTCGCCAACAAAATATCTGTGCCACGTCGCCTGTGTCCTATTTGGCCTCAATGAGGCAGGGGGTCAAGAAGTGTCGTTTGCGTAAGCATGGCCCCACGACCCAAAGAAGTTGCCACGCCCTTATTTTTGTTTCTTGTTTCCCCTGGGATATGTCAGCCATTGGTGCTCACACTATTGCCCATTGACGCGAGCGGTGAACGCGTGCATTCGCGGATAGATGTTGCACGGGCTCGTTTTGGCAAGTTGCTAGCTTTTTAGAAAAAAATGATAAAAAAAGGAATTCAAGCCGTTTATTCTGCGCTTTGTGCAATGCGATACCCGGAGTTGCGTGAATGAAATTTATATTTCTGGTGTAACATCCTGCCTAAACGGGCTGTTTCTACAGCCCATCATGAACGATGGCCCTTCCTCTTTGCCACACCTCAAAACTTGCACCGCCCGGGCTGATAAACATTGTGCGTGTAATATAAATACGACAGCCCAAAGGGCAATGGAAGCTCGTTTTTTTTTTTTTTTTTCTTTTTTTCTTTTTTAAAAGACACGCCTGCTCCGTTCCCTCCTCCACATCCTTTTTGTTTGTAATTCTTTCCTTGTAACCCTTCCCCATTCCTTTTTTTTTAATACCTTTTCCCCTCCTCTTCTTCTCGCCTCTTAAATGAAGCAATCCATCACCTTTTTGCCCCTTTTGACGGTGGCAGCACTGTGCCTGCAAAGCGCCAGTGCGATTGATCACGGCAAATTCAGACCCAACGCCGACAAGACGAATTTGGTCAATGGCCGCTACGTCGTGGAAGTCCGCCACCCTGATGCGGTCTCTGCCTTTGCGCAATCGCTCACGGAGTCGCTCTCCTCGGTGGAAGTGCGCGAACAATATTCACACAGCCTGTTTTCGGGTGTGTCGTTTGCCCTTGATGACATTGATGCCCACAAGGAGACCCTCAGCGCGCTCTTTGACTCGGACAATGTGTTGGCTGTGTACCCATCGCGCAACATCAACCGCCCTAGCGTCAAGAGCGTGCCTGTAAAGACCGATTACACCCGCGAACAGATCCAACAGATGCTTCCCCACAGCATGACTCAGGTCGACCGCGTCCACAAGGAGCTCAAGAACACTGGCAAGGGCATTGTCGTCGGCATCATCGATTCGGGCGTCGACTACTACCACCCCGCCCTTGGCGGCGGCTTTGGCAAGGGTCACAAGGTTGCTCTTGGCTACGATTTGGTTGGTGACGCGTACAATGGCACCAACAAGCCCATCCCTCGCCCCACGCCCCTCGACAACTGCGGTGCCAACTCTGGCGGTGAAGGTATTTGCGACTTGCAATCACAAGCGGCTTGCACCATACACACACACAAAAAAAAAAAAGGGCAAAAAATTGACGCGCCTATTTTTTTTTCTTTTTTTGCCCCTGTTCCCATTAGGCCACGGCACTCACGTGTCCGGTATCATTGCTGGCAAGACGGCTGTAAGCACATGATCTTTATTTATGATGCACCTCTCTAATTGACGCGTTTGTTTTTGCTTTTGCGATCTTTTTTTATTTTTTATTTGTAGAACTTTACTGGTGTTGCCAGCGATGCCACACTTGGTATGTGGCGCGTGTTTGGCTGCAAGGGCAGCGCTACGGACGAGGTCATTATCAAAGCCCTCCTCAAAGCCCATGACGCTGGCTGCGATTTGTTGTCGCTCAGTCTCGGTGACACCTCTGGCTGGACCGAGAGCCCCGACGCCGCTGTCGCTGCGCGCATTGTCCGCAAGGGCACTCCCGGTAAGTACATTTGTTCCGCGACATGCTGATCAGATGCTAAAAAAAAACCTGTTGTGTGCTGCTAATATGCTAATCGGCCCCCTCCTTTTTTTTTTCTTTTACCCCCTTTTTCATTGTCCCCAGTTATCGTCGCAGGTAAAAATAGCCCTATCGAATGCCTGTGCAACACTGGCCTCCGTACCTCCTTGCATATACTCACGTTTTTTTTTCCTTTTTTTTTTCCGCAGCTGGCAATGCGGGTGCTGATGGTGCCTTCACTGTGGGCACACCCAGCACTGGTCCCGGTGTTTTCTCCATTGCCTCCATTGACAATGAACACAACTTGGTCAACAAGTTCACTGCCTCGGGCATTGACAAGAAGATTGGTAAAAGCCATTCACATTTTTATCGCTCTGAAGACCAATTGGCTCATTTTTTTTTATTTTTTTACGCGTTGCAATTAGAGTACAGCGCTGCCAACCCCGGCAAGATTCCCAGTGGCGACCTTGCCATTGGTGACAAGAACGTCGGTTCCACGCAAGATGCTTGTACTGCTGGTGCTGTGCCCGATGACGTCAAGGGCAAGTTTGCCCTTGTGAAGCGTGGCTCGTGTACCTTTGTCGTCAAGGCGGCCAATGTCAAGGCCAAGGGCGCCATTGGTCTCATTGTGCTCAACAATGCTGGTGACAATGCATTCACCCCTAGCGCGGCTGGTGTCGACATTCCTGTTATTGGCATTGGCGCCGGTGACGGCAACACCCTCATTGCTGCCCTCAAGAAGGGCTCCAAGGTCAGCCTCGTCTTCAATGATGAGCTCTACGTCGTCCCCGTCACCACCGGCAAAACTGTTTCTTCCTTTTCGTCCGTCGGCCCCGACTATGAGCTGCACCTCAAGCCCAATGTCGCTGGTGTCGGTGGCTACATCTTCTCTACCCTTCCCCGCTACCTCGGCTCCTGGGGCTTGATGTCTGGTAAGAAGCAATTCACAAAAAAAAAAAAAAACGCGAAAAAAGGTGAAAAAATGGACACAAACACTCAATTTTTTTTTTTACGCGCGCAGGCACGTCCATGGCTACTCCCTACGTCTCTGGCTCCGTCGCTCTGTACCTCAAGTCGCTCGAGAAGCACAAGCGCCCCGACCCTCAATTCATCCAGGAACAATTCCAAGCTTATGCTCTCCAGGTGCCCGCTGCCAATGGCGACAAGCACATTGACACGCCTCTCCGCCAAGGCTCCGGTCTTGTTCAAGGTGCGTTTCAGCCAAAAAAAAAAAAAACGCATGCTGACTCCCTTTTTTCATTAGTCTACGACACGATCACGCGTTCAGTGCACGTGAGCCCTGCACAAATCAGCTTCAACGACACGTCGTCCAACAAGTACAAGAGCCACACGGTGACCGTGACCAACCACGGCAAGACGACGGTCGCTTACAAGATCAGCAACAATGTGTCGCTCTCTGTGGTGCCCTATGACATCCCCAAATACGGCTACGGCTACCTTTCGCCCATCAATTACTCCACGGATGCCGCCAAGCTGCACCTGTCGCGCAAGACCATCAAGGTCGCCCCCGGCAAGTCGGTCAAGATTAATGTCAAGGTGATTCCCCCCAAGACGGACCCCAAGAAGCACATCATGTATGGTGGCTATGTCCAATTGACCGCGACGTCGCCCAATGGCAAGAACGTGGCTGTGCCCTACTTCGGCGTCGTTGGCCGCCAAAAGGATTTGCCCATCTTTGACGAGCAGACGCCCTTCTTGTCCACCAAGGCTGATGGCTCGGTTGAGATCCCCAGCAACAAGACGCTCGTTCTCAAGGAGGCCCATGGCAAGCGCGCCACCATCTACTTTATCACCCGTTTCGTCACGCCCTCGGCGCTCTTCCAGGTTCAGGTCGTCGACGCCAAGACCGGCAAGGTCATTGGCGCCGCCATCCGCGACCAAAAGTACGTCGCCCGCAATACCTTCGAGCCCGACAACCAAATCACTCCCTTTGCCTGGAACGGCCGCTACTTCCCCACCCACGGCTCCCAGACCAAGGCCAAGGATCTTAAGAAGGGCACCTACAAGCTCAAGTTCCAGGCCCTCCACATCTTTGGCAACCCCAAGAAGGACCATGATTTCGATCACTGGACCTCTGGCAAGATCCAGATCGCTTAAAGCGCTCCCTCTTTCCACTCCACTCTCCCTCCTGTACTCTATGTATTTTTTTACACGTCTTTTGACTCCCATGTTGTACTGTAATAAAAAAAGAATGGGCCTAAATCGGTCTTTTCACACACCTTCATGGATATTTGTTGAGACAATGAGACCACGAGGCACTGAATAATATAGTACGGACCTTTATTTATTACGAATTCAGGCAAGGAAAATCAAGTAAAAATATTGCGCTTTTCAAAATTGATGTAGCATGTCATCCAATGATCTCCGCACCATAATACTTTTTGCAATTGGGCATTTCAACCATGCATTTCTCGTGCAGCAATACTGTAAGTGACTTTAAACCCAGTTAAAGAATTAGTCTGTAGGCTAGAAAAGTAACGTTTTGCCATAGACTCATCACAATTTAAGCCCGGACGCACTAAATTGTTATTCAATCAGACTGAAACTTGAACGAGTAGAACGAGACACGCTTAAGCTTCATTTTATCCCTGTCCAACAAACCCGATGCGCGATCTTTGTACACGTGGCACGTTCGATCAAAAATTTCAAGAGCGATTTGCTCTGCAACGGGCTAGATAACCCACCAAGGCGCCTCTGTGACAAAAGACGCAGAATTCCATTCTCTCTAAAATGGATCTGGTTTTGCCTCTGTATGTTCAAAAATGGTCGAGGAATCAAAGTTTCTAAAGTTCGACTTTGATGGCTTATTCCTCGAGAACCTCTTGATCGACCTCCAATTTTTAATACTGATTCTTTTTAGTTTTTTCTTTTGTGCGCAACACCTGATGGTAGCGATGTATTTTTTTTTTTGAGTGATGTAGTTGAAGACAGAAAAGAAGCACACGACCAAAAAGTCAATAGGCACACGTCGTCAAAAAAAAAAAAGAATGAATGGATGGATGACGAGCGATGTGGACAAATGCCAGCAAACATGGATCAGGGATAAAAACAAGAGGCGCGGCAGGGTGCAGCACAAAAACTGATGGGTGACTAAGGGGTTTACAGGCTCTAGTTTTTAGAAATGGGATAATAAATGAAGAGTCAATATGGCGGTTGTCTAGCAAATGCAATATTTGGGCGAATTTGTATGAATTTGCTGATGAGTCGGCAAAATTGAAGTGGTTGTGGGTGATTTTTTTGCATTGTAACAATCTGGATGTGTCAGGAACATTTTATCTCTGCATAGGGATGTGGATGGACGAGATGCGTACGCTAGCTTTAAGCGGATGAAAATTTCACATTGAATTTACTGGACTAGGGACAAGGCAGATCACAGGGCGTTGCAGTGACAAAAGGTGCAGAATTGGATTCTCTGTCGGATGACCTCGATTTCATGGATATGTGAGCAAAACTGATGGCGAAATTCGATTTTCTAATATTTGACTTTGATTGTCATTTCCTCGTGAACGGCGTGATTGACCCCCAATTTTTATTACAGATTTGCTGAGAAAGAAGGGGTCAATGCATCTAATGAGATGACTCTCAGGTCACCAGTGTGTAGGTTGCCAAACGGATTTCAGAAATCTGCTGAGCTCAAACCTCTCAAAGCGGGGGACCCTCCAGATGCATTTTGAGATGACCAACCTTTTTTTTTCTAAAATTTAAAAAAAAAATCATTTCACCACCAAAGACTGATTGCAGCACCACGAAACTTTACCATATGGATGACTTGGCGTCTCTCTTTCCAGAAAAAAATTAAAAACCAAAGGTCGATTGGATCATTACGCAGATGAATCCAAAATTTGGTTATTTTCACAGCTTCAGGACTTGTATCTCGCCATGTATTGAATGGATCGTGATAAAACTGGTACCATTCGAAAGAGACTCACTCGGACGTCGTTTTCCAATTATTTGCTTGGCCTAATGGATGACATTTACACGCTTGCAATATCCAATCAACCATTTGAACAAGATACAAACTCGTTTTTCTCGAAAACGGAAAGGATGACCCCCCAGAACTTTTAACGCGTCGAAAGCATCTGTTTGAATTTCTCTCAGATGAGTCTAGTTTCATTGCGATCCGATCAAAACTGACGGAGAAAACAGCTTTTTGTGTCAATTTTTGCAATGGCCATTTGCTCGCGATCGCTTTTACCGCGTTCGGCCGTTGATTCATTTGAGGTCTCCCACGCATCGGGGCGTTCAGCCGTTGCCGCGGTACGAGATCAAATGCTGGTAAATTTAACCCCATTACGTGTATGAAACTGACGCTTCCGCAGTAAATTGCTCATCTGGTCCCAAATTTGCACCAGTTGATGGTAGACTCAATTCTCCAGCGTGTTAAATTTTTTTCGTGAATCGGGTCACTTAGTCGCAAGAAATCTCGAGATTCGTGTTTACTGGTGAAAACCCAGCGCCAAACAATATTTTACGCGTTCCTCGCGATGAGCCTGACCACATGGCGCCAAATTTGGACCAGTGGATAGTTGACTCAATGCTCCGTTGATTTCAACTTTTTTTTGCAAATCGAATAGCTCAGTCTTGAAAAATCTCAAAATTAACGTTTACTAGTGGAAACCAGAGCCAAAAATACAGTAGGTACTATCGCCCACTGGAATGGGATTTGATTGCTCGCGGTGATCAATTAGATGACTGATTGTGGCGAATGGGCGTGCCGCGCTCGTTCATCTGACCGTCGTGCGAGAAATACAGCCAGTAACAATGGAGTTTGATTGTGAAAGCATGCGCCTGGGCGCAAAATGGCTCCATTGACGCGGTCATTTGTGAGGAACACGCGGCGAAGATGCAAGAAACAGCAGCGGCCACGTTGAAAAACACCCGCTCATTGGCCGAAATCAAAAAGAGGCACTTTGCACGGTGACCGAGGTGTCACAGGTGCATGACGACAAAATAACACGCCGAATTCATGCTGCCGCGCAACGGACAACGAGGACCGAGTGTGCGTCATGACGAGAAAATCACTTGCGCGCGAAGCATGAGCGAACCAATATAAAATAACAAGAAATGTAAGCTGAAAATAGCATGGTTCAGGGTTTGTGCAACATGCCGAAAATTTGGGTTGCCCCTGAGATGCATGGCCCACCAAATTCGGCAAAAGGGGGGTTCTTCGGAATTGAATTCGATCTGCAGCTTGCACGTGTTGCGGGGCACTTCTTGGTTGAATGCTGATCATTTGCAAGATGTCCAGATTTTGTGGCTCCGGTCCCCCATCTTTCATTTTGATCCTCATACATAATTGCTCACTATCATGATTGTACACGATGATCAATAACCTCCATCGACAGTGAGGGACCCATGAATAGATGCCTCCGTGGCTAATTTTTCCCAGGGCGCGCTCGTTTATTTTTTTGTTGGTTTCTTTTTTTTTTTTTTTTTTTTTTTTGTTTTTGCTTCAGCAATATCCGGGCATTTGTCATTGCGTGGATTGAAATGTGGGTCACACAAACCAGTCAATTTAATTTCATGTGTTTTACTTTGGGCATACGCCGTCAGGGGTCTACAATTGGCCACATACGACTGAAAAGTAGAAATTGATGACCTGCAGCCAAGGATTGTCACTTACAGCCGTCAGTGCAAGCTGCAGCAGATTCGTTGTCATCGACAAGAAGCATCAGGATCACAGAGATACCATCACGTTTTGTATACGAATCCAACGGGCAGCTTTTTTTTTAAACCCACTTTGAAACTGGCGGGGAGAGGCAGAGGCATGAGCCACGCTTGCCTCCGTTTGGCGTGCGTGTAACGCCAGTTGCCTTTCATTTCGGAATACTGTTCGATTTGGAAAGCAAGGAAGCCATGAAAATTCATAAAAGGTAGACGATTTTTTCATCAAATCTCTCTTTCTTCTTTTTTTTTTTTTTACCCATCCTTCTTCATTTCTACCTTCCTTTCATTACCCTTCCCCTTCCTTTTGTTGGCCCGGGATGAAGACCACATTTTCATTCATTCAGCTCTTTACTGTGGCTTCACTCGCGCTGCAAGGCACGGTGGACGCGTCGTTTGCACACCCCAAGTACAAGCCGAGCACGGCCAAGTCCGAGCATGTGATATCCGGCAGCTACATTGTGCACACGCGAAGCCCCGACGCGGCGCACGCGCTTGAAAACAAGCTGTTGGCGGCGTTTGCCACCGACGTGCAAATCGACCACAAATTCACGCATTCCCTGTTCTCAGGCGTGTCCGTTACATTGGCGGATCCCGAGCCCGCCGCGGATCATACGCCGTCGCGCCATGAAAAGCGCCTTGCTCAGTTGATGGATCACGACGACGTCGTGTCCGTGCACCAATCACACTACGTGCCGCGACCCACGGCGCAAAGTGTCCGCCCCCTGTACAACAGCTCGCAAATCACCGGTGAGGCGTTCTCTGTCATGATGCCGCACAGCTTGACCCAGGTCGACCGCGTCCACAAGGAGCTCAACAACACCGGCAAGGACGTCCTCGCGTGCGTCATCGACTCTGGCGTCGATTACATGCTGCCCGCGCTTGGCGGCGGCTTTGGCGAAGGCTATAAGATCCGCTACGGCAAGGGTCTCGTCAGCGACGATTTCACGGGTGTCGGCACTCCCAAGCCCAGTGACACGCCCCTGGCCAACTGTCCCGAATCCACTGGCGATGAAGGTACGTTTCCACCAAAAAAAGACAATGATTTGGTGCTAACCTCTTTGCAACAGGCCACGGCACTCACGTCACCGGTATTATTGCGGCCGACAGTGAGGTAAAACACGCGCATTGCGCATCATCGTGTCGTCTCACCCTTTTCCCTCAAAAAGAACTATCACGGCGTGGCTCCCGGCGCTACCATTGGCCATTGGCGCATTGTAAGACAACTTGCTTGGTTTAATGCAAAGATCAGCACGTCTCATTTTTTTTTATTCTTAGTATGGTTGCCAGGGCAGCACGACAAACTCTCTGATCATTCAAGCGATTTTGATGGCGCGCGACGCCAAGTGTGACGTGATCAACCTCAGTCTTGGCGGTGATGGTGGCTGGACCGAGGATGTCATTTCTGTAACCGCGTCAAACGTTGCTGCTGAGGGCATCCCAGGTAAAATGAGCAAGCGCGCACTTACCAAATCGACCACACGAACTCATTCAATTCTCTAGTAATGGTGGCCGCTGGTAACACGGGCGTCCAGGGCGCGTTCACCGTTGGCTCGCCTAGCACGGGCGTCAATTCCACAGCCGTTGGCTCGTTTGACAATAGCCACAACCTGGTGCCCAAATTCAATGCCACCGGCGTTCCCGAACCCATCAGTAAGAGCTCCATTTTCTGGCCTTTGAGGCATTTGCCATTGGCAGAAGCTCTTATACGTGTCTTTTTTTTTTTTTTTTTTTTTTAGCGTACGCTGCCGGTGAGCAACAGCGTGTCAATCCCAATGCCACGGTTGTGCTTGGAGACAAGGACGTTGGCAGCGGCCATGACGCGTGCGCGGCTTCGACTGTGCCCGCGGCCGTGTCGGGCCAATACGCGCTTGTGCAGCGCGGTGGGTGCAGCTTTGACGACAAGGCAAAGAACACCAAGGCTGCCGGTGCCATTGGCGTCATCGTGTACGACCCCAACACGGAAATGCCTGACCCGCCCACGGTTACCAAACCCGGCCTCCCTGTGCTGTCCATCGGCAAGACCGACGGTGCCGCACTCGTCGCCGCTGTCAAAGCCGGCAAGGTTGATCTCACTTTTAACGATATGCTCTACGTCATTGACGTTGATACTACCGGCATTGTCTCTTATTTCTCGTCTGGTAAAAGCAACAAAAGAGAGGGGGGAAATGACAATGCACTGGCCTAACTCACACGTCCGCATTTCTACAATCTTAGTTGGCCCTGCCTATGAACTGGATCTCCGTCCTAATTTCGGTGGTGTTGGTGGCTACATGCTCTCGACGCTCCCTCGCTCCCTCGGCGGCTGGGGCATTCTGTCTGGTAATCTTTTTTGAGCGTCATTTCATCCATTCATGCAAAACTAACGCCGCGCCACGCGCTCTAGGTACCTCCATGGCGTCTCCGTACGTGGCTGGCTCCTATGCGCTCATGCTCAGCGCAAACAAAAACAATAGCACGCGCCCTTCGCCTCTTTACATGCAGGAACAGTTCCAAAACTATGCATCCGTGCGCAGCTCGGCGAACGGCAAGTCCGATATTGACACGCCTATCCGCCAGGGCGCTGGTCTGATTCAAGGCAACGCAAATGCAAAAAAAGACAAGAAAAAACGCGTCATTCTCATCCATTTGCAATTTTACAGTGTATGACGCGATTATGGAGCAGGTGCATATCAGCCCCGGCCAACTGTCGTTTAATGACACCTCGTCGTCTCTGAACAAGATCCAAACAATCACCATCACGAACAATGGCCCCGTCACGATTGCATACGACGTGAGCAACAATGCGTCGCTCGCCGTCATGCCCTACGACCTTGAAAAGACGGGCTACGCGCTCACGGAGCCCATCAATTACACGGTGGCCGAGGCCACGCTGCGCATCACACCCAAAAACATCAAGGTGGCCCCTGGCAGCTCTGTTCAGGTGCAAGTTTCCGTGATTCCGCCTAACACAGACCCCAAGCAGCACATCATGTATGGCGGCTATGTCCAATTGACCCCTACGTCGTCTCCCACGACACGCACCCTTTCCTTGCCCTACTTTGGTATCGCCGGTCGCCAAAAGGACCTGCCCATCTTTGACGCTGGCTACCCTTATCTGTCCTACAGCGACACTGGCGCCCCTAAGATTGATGGCAATGACACTGTCGTGTTCAACGGCTCCCAGGTCATGAATATCTTCACGCGTGCCGTCACGCCGTCCGCCCTGCTGCAGTTTGAGATTGTCGACAGCCTGACGTCTCTTGTCCTCGGAAAGATCCTGCCCGACCGTACGTACACTATTCGCAATTACCTCGATAACGGCCCGCAATTCAGAAAATGGGCGTGGCACGGCCAATACACCGCCAATGGCAACAACACCCGCACCGACGTCCCCAAGGGCACCTACCGCTTCAAGGTCTCGGGCCTCAAGATGTTTGGCGACGCAAAGGCCCCCACCGACTATGACTCGTGGACTTCCGGCCCCATCCGCGTCGAATAATAGACTCCCCTGTGCACCTTGTAATCACCTTGACATGTACACTGCAAAACAAAGTAATAAACCTATGTAATCCTGTATACACAAGGCAAAAAAATCGTACAAAAAGAACAAAAAACAAAAAACAAAATGCTCATGGCACGGTTTTTTGTGCGCTTGCATTCTACAAATTACTATTGAAACAGCATCTTTCAAGCGCACCAGCTGTAGTGACGCGCCACCCTTTTTCAAAAACCGAAAGCAGCTTCCAAAGCCCCCCCTCCCAAAATGATTGCAAAACCAAAAAAAAAAAAGCGCGTCGCACTCACAAATTGCCCCTTTTATTAAAAACTGCCGCCCATAGAGCTTCTCATGAAAAACTAGCTGAAATGGTGACCCAAATATTAAACAGATAATGATTGACGCAAGAAATCCACGATTCCAAGTTTTCTCGGGCTTCGGTTAGTAAAATCTAGCGATACACGATGTGATTGAGGCCAAATGCAATTTTGATGAATAAACACAGAAATCACAACAGATTCATCACGGACACAAGCGCTTTAAACTCTTTGTCTCGCCCATGCAATTGAGATCTCTCACGCGATGGTTGGTTGCATATATTCCCAAATTAATTAATATAATGATAGTTAAGACACTCCCTTCCGCTGAGCGGTTACCTGGTAACTTGTCCCAGCGGCCCAAAATTCGAATCAAGTGATGGTGGACACAGAAATCCAGCGATACCAAGTTTTCTCAGTGATTGGATATTACATTCTGGAGAAAATGCGTTATGTGTGAATTCTGGGCCAAATTCGCTTTTATCAGTTAACTCGCTGAGTTCTCAACAGATTTGTCTTTAAATACAGGCGCTTTTAACTGTTTCTCTCGCATATTCATTTGAGGTGTCGCACGCGTTAATAAGTTGCGTCGTTGTCGAGTAGAGAATCAGAATGGTAATTGAGTTACTTCACTTTGCGAGGGGTGCACTTTGCTGGGCCTCTCCCTGGAACCTTGTCCAACTGGTCCCCAATTTGGACCAGGTGATGGTGGACATAGGGCTCCAACAATTTCAAGTTTTCTCGGCGATCGACTGGATCAGTCGTGAGATACGTGTTAGCTGTAAATCCAGGGCCAAATGGACCCTTGGTGGCTAGCTCGCCGAGATCTCAACAGGTTCTCTTCAAAACACAAGCGCTTTTAACTCTTTGTCTTGCTTCTTCATTTGAGATCTCTTACGTGTTGATAGATCGTGTTATCATCGAGTGAGCGACCAGTATGGTGATCGATTTACTTCTGTTTGCTGGGCGTCTCCCCGGAAACTTGTCCAAACGGCCTCAAATTTGAACCAGGTGATAGTGGACATTGGGCTCCAAGGGTTTCAAGTTTTTCCGTCGATCGGCCAGTGCAATCATGAGATATGCTTTACGTGTAAAAATCAGGGTCAAACTCATCTTTTATGCGTTTCTCTTGATGAACTTGTCCATTTGGCACCAAATTTGGACAAGGTGATGGTGGACATAGGTCTCCGATGATTCCAAGTTTTCTCGAAGATCTGCGAGCTCATTCATGAGTTACGAGTTGGTTGTAAATCCAGGGCCAAATCGGCCCCTTGGGGGCTAGCTCGCTGAGATCCAAACAGATTCTCTTCAAAACAAAGGCGCTTTTATGATAACTCTTTGCTCGCTTATTCGTTTGAGGCCCCCCATGCATATATTGATTGCTTGTGTTGTCGCCGAGTGGGCGAGCAGAATGGTGACTTTTACCCTCTCCAGCAGATGTTTGTCTGATGAAGATGTCCAATTGGTCCCGAATTAGAGCGAAGTGATTGTTGAGGTGAAGGCTCGACGATTTCAAGTTTCCCTAGTAATCGACTAGTACATCCTCGTTTAACATGCGGAAATTGGATCAAATACATCTTTGATAGCTAGATTCGTCGAACATCTGACAGAACCATCTCGGGAAGCGCTTGTTTTCACCGTCTTGTCGCGCTGAATCCTTTGCGGGCTACCACTCTTTTATTAGTTCTAGACCGGCGCGTCGCGTGCTTGAAAATTTTAATTTGTTTTTGTTTTACCATTGAAAACGCCGAACGCGCCCCATGAGCGGCGCTTTAGGACGCGTCATCCATGACCGGGGTATCGGAGACATGAACACCAAAGACGCTCCCATGAATCTCCAATGATGTGCACGCTAGGCACAGAAGATTATTATGAGATGGGTTTTTATGCTTAGCTATGTCATATTTTCAAGGTATCATACCGCAGGTTGCAGCTTTCCATTGAATGCAGCAAATTGCAGCATCATGGATATGATAGTGTGCTCTGTCTATTAGGTTTACATTGAGACGATTATCTAGCTGAGAAGGCATGGAAATTGCTAGAATGTTGACAATTGTCTGATTAACTTCATTGTAAAGGTGCTAGATGCGCTGCTGGCAGCTAATCGGTATCACAAAATTCGGTTTTGCAATAGCACGCGCTTAAAGCACGGCCTGCGGTTTTCCAATTAATAGGATGCGTAAAGGGCGCATTTTTTTCATTTGTAATGACAGCGGCCCATCTCTCACTTGAATGGGACTTGTTCGCAATGATCAATTAGAGGACTGGAGAGGGGGGGTTACCGCGCTCATTCATCTGACCGGCACACGAGACATGCAACCTGCAACAACAAAGTTAGTTTATGAAAGCACGCGGCTTGGCGCAAAGTGGCTAGCCGGCGCGGTCATTTGTGAGCGACACGCGTCGGCAATGCAAGAAAAAACAACGACCACGTTGAAATGTGCCCGCTCATAGGTCGAAATCAAAAAGAGGCACTTTGCATGGTGATCGAGGTGACACAAGCGCATGGCAGCAGAATAACACGCCAAACCCATGCCGCTGAGCAACGAGGACTGACTGTGGATGATGACGAGCGAATATTATACAGATAAAAAAATAGAAATGAAAGCTGAAAATAGCATGGTTCAGGGTGTGTGCAACATGCCGAAAATTTGGGTTGTACCTGATGCACGGCGTACCAAATTCGGCAAAAATGGGTGCTTCGGAATTGAATTCGATCTGCAGCTTGCACGTGTTGCGGGGCACTTCTTGGCTGATGTTGATCATTTGCAAGATGTGCAAATTTCGTGGCTCCGGTCCCCCATCTTTCATTTTGATCTTCATCCACAATTGCTTGCCATCATGATTATATATGTTGATCAATAAACTCCATCACCAGTGAGGGACCCGTGAACAGATACCCCCGTGGCGATTGTTCCCAGGGCGCTTGCTCTTTTTTTCTTTTTTTTTTTTTTGTTATTATTTTTTTTTTTTTGCTTCAGCAATATCCGGGCATTTGTCATTGCGTGGATTGAAATGTGGGTCACACAAACCGTCAATTTAATTTCATGTGTTTTACTTTGGCAAGCGCCGCCAGGGGGCTGCAAATGGCCACAAACCGCTCAAAATCAGAAATTGAAGGCCTGCACCCAAGGTTTGACGTTTTCAGCCGTCCGTGCTAGCTGCAGCAGGTTCGTTGTCATCGGCAAGAAGCATCATGATCTCAATGAGATTCTATCGTGTCTTGTAAATGGCCCAAAGACGCTTTCTTGTTCACCTTGAAACATGGAGAGCCAAGAGCCATGTTTTCCCCCCTTTTTGGCATGTGTGTAACGCCAGTTGCCTTTCATTTCGGAATACTGTTCGATTTGGAAAGCTTTGGAAGCCAAGAAAATTCATAAAAGGTGGCCGATCTTTTCATCAAATCTCTCTTTTATCTGTTTTTACCCATCCTTCTTCATTTCTACCTTCCTTTCATTACCCTTCCCCTTCCTTTTTGTTGGCCCGGGATGAAGACCACATTTTCATTCATTCAGCTCTTTACTGTGGCTTCACTCGCGCTGCAAGGCACGGTGGACGCGTCGTTTGCACACCCCAAGTACAAGCCGAGCACGGCCAAGTCCGAGCATGTGATATCCGGCAGCTACATTGTGCACACGCGAAGCCCCGACGCGGCGCACGCGCTTGAAAACAAGCTGTTGGCGGCGTTTGCCACCGACGTGCAAATCGACCACAAATTCACGCATTCCCTGTTCTCAGGCGTGTCCGTTACATTGGCGGATCCCGAGCCCGCCGCGGACCATACGCCGTCGCGCCATGAAAAGCGCCTTGCTCAGTTGATGGATCACGACGACGTCGTGTCCGTGCACCAATCACACTACGTGCCGCGCCCCACGGCGCAGACCTTCCGCCCCCTGTACAACAGCTCGCAAATCACCGGCGAGGCGTTCTCTGTCATGATGCCGCACAACGTCACCCAGGTCGACCGCGTCCACAAGGAGCTCAACAACACCGGCAAGGGCATCCTCGCGTGCGTCATTGACTCGGGCGTCGATTACATGCTGCCCGCGCTTGGCGGCGGCTTTGGCGAAGGCTATAAGATCCGTTACGGCAAGGATCTCGTCGGCAACGATTTCAAGGGCGGCGACGACACACCCCATCCCCGTGACACACCCCTGGACGATTGTCCCGCGTCCGCTGGTGCGGAAGGTACGATTCCACCAAAAAAAAAGATTTGGTGTTAACCTCTTTGAAATAGGGCACGGCACTCACGTCACCGGTATCATTGCGGCCGAGAGTGAGGTAAAACACGCTGATGGCCCATCAACAAGTCGCCTCACCCTTTTCCTTCCCAAAGAACTATCACGGTGTGGCTCCTGGTGCTACTATTGGCCATTGGCGCGTGGTAAGACAACTTTTTGCTTGATTTTAATGCAAAGATCGGCGTGTCTCATTTTTATTCTTAGTTTGGTTGCCAGGGCGGCACGTCAGACCCTGTGGTCATTCAGGCGATTTTGATGGCGCGTGACGCCAAATGTGACGTGATCAACGTCAGTCTTGGCGTTGACGGTGGTTGGACCGAGGGTGCCTCCGCTGTCGTTGTGTCAAACGTTGCTGCTGAGGGCATCCCAGGTAAATGAGCAAGCGTGCACTTGCCGAATTGACCACACGAACTCATTTTTTCAATTCTCTAGTGATTGTGGCCGCTGGTAACATAGGCGTCCAAGGCTCGTTTACCTTGGGCACGCCTGGCACGGGTGTCAATTCCACGGACATTGCCGCATTTGACAATAGCCACAATCTCGTGCCCAAATTTATTGCCACTGGCATTCACGAACCCATCAGTAAGAGCCCATCTTCTGGCCATTGAGGCGTTGTCATTGAAAAAGCTCATATAGTGTCTTTTTTTTTCAGCGTACGCTTCCGGTGAGCAAGAGCGTGTCAATCCCAATGCCACGGTTGTGCTTGGAGACAAGGACATCGGCAGCGGCCATGACGCGTGCACGGCGTCGACTGTGCCCGCGACCGTGTCGGGCCAATACGCGCTTGTGCAGCGCGGTGGATGCCCCTTTGACGACAAGGCCAAGAACACCAAGGCTGCCGGTGCCATTGGCGTCATCGTGTACGACCCCAACAAAGACACGGTTGACCAGCCCACGGTCACCAACCCCGGCATCCCCGTCCTGGGCATCGGCAAGACCGACGGTGCCGCACTCGTCGCCGCTGTCAAAGCTGGCAAGGTTGATCTCACTTTTAACGACAAGCTCTACGTCATTGATGTCGCAACCGCATTCACTGTCTCTGATTTCTCTTCTGGTAAACCCAACAAAAAAGAGGCAAATGGCAAAGCAATGACCTGACTCACGCGTCCGCATTTCTACAATCTTAGTGGGCCCTGCTTATGAACTGGAACTCCGTCCCAATTTCGGTGGTGTTGGTGGCTACATGCTCTCGACGCTCCCTCGGTACCTCGGCGGCTGGGGCATTCTGTCTGGTAATTTTTTTTAAGCGTCATTTCATCCATTTATCCATGTATGCAAATCTAACCCGATGTGATGCACGCTAGGCACCTCTATGGCGACCCCGTACGTGACTGGCGCCTTTGCGCTCATGCTCAGCGCGAACAAAAACAATGGCACGCGCCCCACAACTCGTTACATGCAGGAACAGTTCCAAAACTACGCGTCCGTGCGCAGCTCGGCGAATGGCAGGTCCGATATTGACACGCCTATCCGTCAGGGTGCCGGCCTGATTCAAGGTAACGCAAATGCAAAAAAAAAAAGACAAGAAAAAGACGCGTCATTCTCATCCATTTGCAATTTTACAGTGTATGACGCGATTATGGAGCAGGTGCATATCAGCCCCGGCCAACTGTCGTTTAATGACACCTCGTCGTCTCTGAACAAGATCCAAACAATCACCATCACGAACAATGGCCCCGTCACGATTGCATACGACGTGAGCAACAATGCGTCGCTCGCCGTCATGCCCTACGACCTTGAAAAGACGGGCTACGCGCTCACGGAGCCCATCAATTACACGGTGGCCGAGGCCACGCTGCGCATCACACCCAAAAACATCAAGGTGGCCCCTGGCAGCTCTGTTCAGGTGCAAGTTTCCGTGATTCCGCCTAACACAGACCCCAAGCAGCACATCATGTATGGCGGCTATGTCCAATTGACCCCTACGTCGTCTCCCACGACACGCACCCTTTCCTTGCCCTACTTTGGTATCGCCGGTCGCCAAAAGGACCTGCCCATCTTTGACGCTGGCTACCCTTATCTGTCCTACAGCGACACTGGCGCCCCTAAGATTGATGGCAATGACACTGTCGTGTTCAACGGCTCCCAGGTCATGAATATCTTCACGCGTCTCGTCACGCCGTCCGCCCTGATGCAGTTCGAGATTGTCGACAGCCTGACGTCTCTCGTCCTCGGTAAGATCCTGCCCGATCTTACATACATTACGCGCAATTACCTCGATGAGGGCTTGCAGTACAACCAATTGGTGTGGGACGGCCAATACAGCGCCAACGGCAACGACTCCCGCACCGACGTCCCCAAGGGCACGTATCGCCTCAAGATCTCGAGTCTCAAGATGTTTGGCGACCCCCGAGCCCCCACCGACTTTGATGCGTGGACCTCGGGCCCCATCACCTTTGAATAGACTCTCTTTTTTTGTACCCTGTAATCATCTTTGAAATGTACTCTGCAAAACAAAGCAATAAACTTGTGTAATCACTCATAAAATCACAGAAATAAATAAAGTGTCCCACCAGCACGGCGTTTTGCTTTTGCATTTGTTCCATTACTATTGAAAAATAGTTTTTTTCACCACAAAAGTAGCATTGGTGACGCGTCGCCATCTTTTAAAACCAAAAATGGCTCATAACAATGCCCGAACTGGCTGTGAAAAGGGAAATGAGGTGCAATTTCGACTCGGCACGCGAGCCGAAGCTCCCGTTGGTCACGCATAGCTTAATTGTTAACGCAACACGGCAAAAAGGAAGCCGAGGTGGGCACGACGCGTGTCAATTCATGTTTTTGGGCATCATCTGTGAAAAAGATGACATTTTTCTTTTGATTTTAATTGCTTGGCGTTTCCTTCGACGTTGCAAACACGAGAATAACCAGTGTCCATTGCCGTGTTGCATTCTCACTTATGCAATGCCACCACGACTGCAGTGCAACAAAGAAAAAAAGAAAAAAGAAAATTGAAGAAAGGAGATATTAGCCGCCATGTACTTTTCCAAGCTATTGTAAAGCACACAATTGGGAGTGCAAGACTTTCATTGCCGTGCCGGTTTCCCACTGACATACTGCTTCCAAACCAACAGTGCAACACAAGAAAAAAAAAAAAAAGGAAAAGAGAATGCGGCGCATGACCAAAAAAAATCGAGGTATATGGAAAGTGAGCGGCCCAATGCATGCATGCAAGCCAAATAGACCCTGCAGACTGCATCAAATGATGTGCGCATGACGCGTCCATGGTGCACAGTCCAAGCATCACGCGTTCATGGGGATGCCATTGTCTTCAAATGAAGATCCGCCATCTTGGCATGCGAAAAGAGCGCGTTCCCGTGCTGTTTTCAAGATTGTCCGTTGGGCAATGGATAGAATGGTTAGAATGGATGGCATGGATGACACTCCAAAGCACGCAATGGCAAACCAGATCAAGTAAAGATAAAAGGCTGCCATTGACAAGCACCGCCGCCTCGACCGTACCAGGCGGAGCCAAAACTTGGGGTATCGTTCATTATTGTACGACAGCCATCGATACGAAGCAACATGCCTTCACATTGTCCCCATTTTCATTTATTTTTATTTTCAAGTTATTGACTATGTACTCATGCACGAAGTTTGACACTGCTGTCACAAAAGGTGCAAATGCAAACCTTCAATGGCTCCGGCTAGGTGCGCTGGCAGCCAGATTATCCGGCTAAAAAAAAGAAAAAAGACAAAACAAAGATGATCATGTTTAAAAAAAAAAAAAAACCGGCAAACATGCACCACAGCCTTGCAATGTCATCAGCAGGCCCAAAGATGGACATCAGCATGGAGAGCACCGAGTGCATGGGAAAACTCTGCGGATTCTGCATTACGTGAGTGACTTGAGGAGGAATTTAATATATTGTTGGCTATTTTTACTCTTTCTGGGAGCGCGCGGATGACTTTTCGGCTGACCAGTTTGTCAAATCGGCTGTGGGAAGCAAGATGTGTGTCACCATGAGATCCCCCTTCCCCACGATTAAGGTTGCATCGCGCCATTCTTGCACGTCGTGTCACCCTGGATCTCGGAACATGCCAATTCACGAAACACAAAGGGCCTGCAAGCGCGCAGGCACGGTAAGCACACATGTTTATTAACAGCGCGTCCACTGCACTATGGACCACGATCAAATGCGCAAAATAAAAGACAAGATGGCTTAATTGAACACGATGAGATCTGTGGAAGGTAAGAAAAAGGACGCTAAACAAAGCAATAGTATCTCGCCTTGATTTTAAAATGAAATCCCAGTGCCGCTGGGTAGATCTTGCTCCGTTTTTGAGCGCGGTGTAACTCTGCATCTCGCCAAAACATGGAGCAGAGCAAAACAAGCTCCGTTGGTCATCTTCATTTTAACATTTCAGGAAGCCACTCCCGCCAATTGTCACCTGCGCCCCCCTTTCTCCAGGCAAAAAGTCGCGCGCTTGCCGCATTCAACTCGTGTGCGCGTTGCACAGCGTTTTTCTTGCGTGGCCCAGCAAAGAGCCTTATTCATTTTTCCCGATCTTTTGGCCACATAAAACATTGAACGTGACCATGCCAAGGTCTCCCTGCAAAAGGTAGTGACTCTGAAGCACACCCGTTTCGTGGAAATTTCATATGCTGCGATTTTTTTTTTGAAAAAAAGCAATTCTTACGATTTCTGTCATTCATTTCTCTCAAGTTGGTGACATTGCTGATAAATGGGGCATCAACGATACCATGACCACATTGCTGGGACGAAATGAAAAGATGGCGTGTAACCTGCATCAGGGGTGGACATATAAAGGCAACAAGTTTTAGACTTTCATTTCCCTGGATTCCCTCAATTCTCTCAATTGACAACTATTTTTCGCGTGTTTTTGTCATGAAGCTCCAATCCATCCTAGCTGGCGTCGTGGGCATTGCATCCATTGCATCGCAAGTAGCTGCATTGCCTTTGACGCGTCGCGATTTGCTCAAGCCGTCGCAAGATCCATTTTACACGCCGCCAAGCGGCTATGAGAGCGCCAATCCCGGCGCGATTCTGCGTTCCCGCGACATCAAATATCAGCACAATGTGCAAGGCGCGTATCAATTGCTGTACAGGACCGAAGACGTCCTCGGGCGGCCATCAGCGACGGTCGCCACCATCTTGCGGCCCTACAATGCGAATACCAGCACGCTTGTCACGTACCAGTATGCCGAGGACAGCCCAAACATCGACTGTGCACCCAGCTACAGCCTGCAGCAGAATAGCACATCCGTGGACACCCTCTTCATCGAGACACTGCTGAACCGTGGCTATTATGTTATGGCATCCGATTATGAGGGCCCCAACTCCACATTCACCTGCGGCGGCACTTCTGGAAAGGGTGTCCTCGACGGCCTTCGCGCCGCCCTTGCGAGCACAAGTGTGACAGGGGTGAGAAACGCTTAAAAAAAGAAGATAAAGAAAAAAAAAGCAGCTCATATTTTTCTATTTTTTTTTTTTTTTTTTTTTTTTTTGCAATTGCGCAGCTGGACGCCAATGCCAACGTGCAACTCTGGGGATACAGGTGAGAAGCAGGTCATGAGACCCGCGAATGGGCCAAGCGCACGCTTAATGGTTTGTAATGAGTGACACGGACACTGATTTTTCTATTTTTTTTGTCTTTTTCTTTATCATAGCGGTGGCGCCCTTGCTAGCGGTTGGGCCGTGCAAATGCAAAAGAGTTATGCTCCCGAACTCAAGGTCATTGGCGCTGCCTTGGGAGGGGTAAGTCTCGGAATTCAGTGGCCAAAAGCACAGGGGTCCTGACGCGCCATTTTTTTTTTTTTTTTACGCGCAGACCCCTGTCAACCTCAATGCTTCATTTGCCATCCTCAATGGCAAAACAGGGACCGGTTTGATCCCAGCGAGTAAGACATTAACACAGAAACAGGGAAAATAATGAGCGAAGTCGCTTTTTTTGTGCTATTTTGGCGGAAATGATGATGAAAACGGACGAATTGATTTGCTCTCCATTTGTAAATTCTAGGTTTCATTGGCTTGACGCAGCAGTACGATGACTTGCGTGAGTATTTGTTCTCCGTGATCAAGCCCGAGTATCAAGAGCTGTGGCACAATGTCAGCAATCAGTGCCTGAGTCAAATTGAAGCCGAGTTTGGCGGCAAGGACATGTCCATGTACTTCAATCGCACCGACTACCTCAACGCCGAACCTGCTCGTAAAGCCATCTCGGATAACGAAATGGGCCACATGGGCGCTCCTAGTGTAAAACAATGCCAAATGGCACAAAAGCGCAACGGACTTGCAGCAATCTCACCCCAATTATGCTCAATGTAGATCCCCTTGCACATGTACCACGCCATTGTAAATCACAAAAAATCTCGATGTGTGCAAAACGCGACTCATCGCGTCATTTTTCATATTTCTCTTCATTTTAGCACGACGAGGTGGTCCCCTATAGTCCTGCCCAAGGATTGGTAAGTCGCAGCATGCCCTTCAAGCTACAAACATTATTTTTTCTCATTGATATGTATTTTTAAAAAGGTTCAATCTTGGTGTGCGAGCGGCGCAAAGTAAGCATTGCTTTGTCTTTCGCCAATTGCAATTACAAGCGATAATTGTTCTGGGCGATGAGACGCTTACTTTCTTTCATTTTATTTTAGCATCAATTTCATCAGCGACGAGCTCTCGGAACATGTAAATACAGTATAACAAAAAAAAGCCGTAAAACGCACCTCATTCATAAAATATCTTCCCACCCCCCTTTTTTTTTAGTTGATTTTGGCATTCACTGGCGCCGCCGACGCGGTGACCTTCTTGGTTGGGCAATTCAAGGGCACTCCGCAGGCGCCCGGGTGCTCAAAGCGCACAACATTGACGTCGGCGCTGGACAGTGGCGCACTCGCGGTATTTGGTGAGACCATCTTTGATCAATTGAAGAATCTGTTCAATGCCGAGATCGGTCCCAACAAGCACATCTAGTTGCCAAGTCGTCTGCAGCGGTTAATTTAGTTTGACACTTTTGTATTAGCCTTGAATGCTATGTATTGCTGTATCATAATAAAGTCTTATTATTTACTCCAACTTTGACATCTCAAACTTGATGTAGTTCATTCCATGTCTATGAGAGACATTAGGTTCAAACATGTCGTGGATTGGATCACCATAACGTGAGCAATCGCAAATTAAAAAAAAACATTTGGGGTTTTGTTGTCTCACCAGCCGTAATTGATTTAACATACGCCAAGTTTCTTGCATATGTTTTGAGCATCCAATGCTGCAGTTGCGTTCCGTGCAATAAAACATGGCGGTCAGCTAGACTATCGTCGAGAAACTTGCATTTGGACGCCTTTTATTGGTTTTTGAATATTTTTCAACGACATGTCAATGCACAATGATGTGCGCTCTTGGTCCGGACGATCCCGTCTGATCTCATTCAAATGAACCCAACCTTGCGGCATTGCGACCATTAGATATCGAGCAATGATGATTTTCAAAAATGGCGTATTTTCCTAGGGGTGCAGTCGAGGACGTGAAAATTCCAAAATTTAGGTCGCCAGATCGCCACGGCATCCGACCAAAGGGTGCATCCACGTCATTCACCGACGAACATCAAGTAAAAACCAGGAGTCCATCGGCTGGTTTTGACGTTAGACGCGTTTTATGACATATTTTCGACTCAAGGTAATCTCGCCCAAAAATGCCTGCATCTTGATAAAACACACATCATTTGGAAGATAATGGCGCGCTGCGTACGTGGAAATCGGTGATCAATGAAAACAAGTGATTTTTAACCTTTTTGACGCGGTTTCAAACTCATATATATTTTTTGACGCGTGATTAACCGCGTCAGATGTCCAGTTACACGCGACTGTTTCTAATCAAATCCATGCAGCGGGCATTTCTCTTGCTAGTGGGCGCGTGAGCGTGTCTCCATCACCGCGATTTTCCCATGCAATTTGCGGTTGAAATTTTAGTCAGTTTTGCCCATTGCTCGCCAACGAGCTGATCGACCGCGCTCGTTTTGACCGATTTTGGCGTTTTCACCATGCGATGTCTCTTTTGTGCAAGTTTGGTGTCATTCTGCGAACCTACCTTTTCAATTTCTTCCCGGCTGCTCGAGACAGCTCATTTTTTGATCTGATTGTGGCGCGCCCCCAATGATCTCTGAGAGCTGGACTTCTAACTATGATCTGGGTTTCTAGCTCGTCCTTTCACGTGGCGATATGTTTCGCAGCGCTACAGTGCCTGGATAGCTAGCCGCAGCCAAATTTTGCAAAAAAAATCAACTTTAAGGGCATCTCTGGACAAAAGTGTCCAAAAGGCCTAAAAATTGAACCAGGCAATGATGGAAATAAAAATGTAACAATTTCAAACCTCCCCAGCCATTGGTCGACACGTTATAATCTCGCGTTAAAAGTGTAAAATGGGTTTAAATGCGTTTTTGATGACAACCCTCGTCGCAAACTCGACAGAATTGTTTCGAAAAATACCTGGTTTCACCGTCTCATCTCACTGATTCAATTAAGGGCCACAGCTTTGTTGATTGTTTCTGCTGCGCCGCGTCATTTTAGCCTGAAATCCTTGATTTTTATTAATTTCATGATTGAAATGGCTCTGAACGTGTCGCATTGCGCGGCGTAGGTGTCATGACGCTTCATCGGCAATCGGGGTATCTTAGCAGGGCACCATTTAGCCATTGGAAATGAGTGGCGCCGCATGGTGAGGGAAAAAACGGAAAATGTCGCGCATATCTGGGTGTCAAGCGTTATGCTTCTTCATGTAGTTGGCATAAATGTCGAGCGGGACGCGTTTCTTTGCGCGGAGAGCGAGAATCAATTTATGGCGAAGTTGCGAGTGGCTGTTTTGTGCGGGTGTCCATGCGATGAGGGCCGGCAGAAAGGACTCTTTGAACCATTTTGCCTGGAAGATGGCATTCTCCGTGATGGACACCGGAATCGTGCCATTCGCCTCGAATTGCTGCATCAGGCGCTCAAATGTCGCGGGGTCGCATCCGGGCGCCACTGTGCTGTATATGCTGCCTGTGTCACTGCTGCTAACGGTGCTGCTTGTGTGGCTGCTGAAGCTGCTGCGGCTGCTGCTGCTGCTGCCAGCCAGCGTCAGGTAGCTGCTGCTACTACGCACGTCACTTCCTAGAGTCCGTGCAGATAAAATCGGCTTGCCAAGTATCGGCGCTTGCCGGAAATTTGCATCCATGCCCATTTTAAGCAACTGAGACCGCGCCTCCGACACGTACGACTGGTACGCGTCGTCTGTCGACCTATCGTGCAGCAGCTTGCCGTGAATCTGATGACACGACAATCAAAAAGAGGCGGATCAGCGCGAGAGTGAACCAAAAAATATTCAAAAAAATAGCATTTCATTTACCTGCAGGATGTCCATGGACTCGTGGGGAAGCATCAGCCTTAATTGCTGCAACCACGCACGCACCTGGTACTTTGTCTGCAGCTGCGTAGTATGCGCGTCGAGAAAAGTAGTCTAGAAACAAAAAAAATCGCAAAATCAGCCATTTGCGTCTTTTTTTTCAAAAAAAAAAATCGCATGCCTCGAACCATTGGGTATAAGTGAGCAGCGATGAAAAGTGGCGGAGCGTGATTTGCATCATGCACAAGAGCATGACAAAGAGGTCGGTGGACTGAAGCACGCGGTCCTCGGCGAAAAGGGCGCGCACCTGGTCAACGATCTGAAAAAGGCATGTCGACGTCCTGTCGGTATCGTTTTGCCATTGGCACGCTTGGCTGACAAGCGTGAGCACCAGACGCGGCTGCTGAATCTGTTTGAATGTATCATACACGAAATCAAATGAGAATTCTTTGTTGGTTCCTCGTTTGTTTTTCTTGATTTTACCTTGCCATGTTGGCTATACTCATCGACGGCGTGACGGAAAAAGGACCGATCCTGCGGCGCGTGGTCATTGAATTCGCAAAACCAAAAGGCAACGGCCTGAAGCGCGGCTTGGATCGAGCGATCGAGCGTGTCTATAAGAAAAAAAAACAAGGCATTGAGCCTCGCTTTCGACAATTTGCCCCCCTCCCGGAAAAAAAAAAGTCGCTCATTTACAGTCGCGAGAGACCAGCTTGGCGCGGATTTGCGTCCATTGGTCGAGGGGGATGCGATCATCAGGCGCGTGAGCGTGCCACACGTCCCATTCATCCATAACAAGTGCGAATTTGGCGTCGAGGCTCAGGTACGGCATCTTGATGCTGTCCATCGTCATCAACAGGTAGGTCTGGTACAGCATGGAGCATTTGACCGCGTCGTGGCTAATCAAAAAATGAAAAAAAGAGAAAAACCAAGAAATTGAGTGATTTCGATGCGTTTTTCGGTTGTTCTAGAGCGTACCTCGGTGTGAAAGCGGCCATGAGCGAGCGGTCGACGTCGACGAGGGTATGAAACCATTGTTTTGCCTCTGGATGCGTATAGAAATGATAGACGCACTCGTCAAGATAGAGCTGCAGCGTGGCAGTGTCCGAGATTTGGTGCAGATGCTGGGCAAGATCCTTGGCGGGCTTTCCAGAAAGCATTGGCGCGACCATTGCGCGCAGGGGCATCATGCCGCACGCGCGACTGGACCAAAACGCGTATGCCTCGAGCACCACCGCCGCGCTCGCTGGCGCCATCGTGTCAATGCCCAGGTGGGCCACAAATTCATTAATAGAAAACTTGAGCTGAAGCTTCAACCGCGCCATGGACGCAAGAATCGGCTGGATCTCCTTGACATGCTGCGAATGTTCGAGCCAACGACTAGCAAGCGACTTGCTATCCTCGGCTGGCAACGGCGCCGTGCGCGTATCGCGCTGTTCATGTGTCCGAGGCAGCACATGGCTCTTGGCGCCAACCGCATACGCAATATGAGGCTCAATAGATTCCATAAAAACGCACAAAAGAACGAAAAAGTAAAAAGATGAAACAAATAAAGTTGGACAAAGCAAAAAGGCAAAAAGCTTTATTTGGAAAATATGCGGTGTTTGAACGCGACACGCGTTGGCCACTCTCTCTTCTTTTTTTTAAGGCGTTTTTAGGCGACAATGGTGCTGTTTTGGACGGTGGCTGGCATGGTGGTCTCTGCAGGCACACTGTCATCGGTGGTCTTGTCACTGGCATCTGTCATGATGCCCAACTTGTGCAATTGAATGCGCTTCGCCTCGTAATGGACAGCGGCAATCTGCGCCATCGTCAGATTGGCCATGCCATGCAATTTTTGGCCCGTGGGCGATTGCAGCGCCTCTTGTGCCTTGTTCATCGCGAGATCCACCTTTTCTTGAATTTTGTACTTTTCATGCATCTCCTTGGCCATGTCCCAGATGCGGTATTTTTCGTCAAATTGCTTCACTGGACGAGCAAAAAAATAAGTGAAAATAGACATGAGCCGCGTTTTTCTCAATTTTTCTTCTTGTTTTTACCATTGGATTGGAGCATGGAAAAGTAGACATTCAATTTGTCGGTGAAGTGGTAGCGCTGATCGTACTCGAGACCCTTTGCAACGATCTGATCCTGCAGCAAGTAGCCATTGGCAAGGATTTCGGCGACAATTCGCGACTTTGGCTTGGTTTCTTGGCTCGCGTCGCTGCCAGCATCGCTTGCCTTGTCGTCAAATATGAATTCGGACGAGTAAAATGGCCCAACAACAATGTGCGAGTCATCAATCAGGGCTAAAAATTAATGAAAGGCAAAAAAAAAAAAAACCGTGTCAGGGCGCGTTTCAATCCTTTTTTTTTTTTTTTTTGCTGACTCGCACCATTGCTCAACAATGCGGCGGTGCGCGCGGCAGACTCGCGCTCGAATTCGATCAGGGCCTCCTGGTTCGTGCCGTCTTCATCCCTAGGAAAAAAAAAAAAAGACGCATTGGCGATGTTTTCGTTGCTAATGTTGCTGATTCGGCACTTACAATTGCAGCTCAAATGCTTTTATCTTGCCGCAAAAGAGGAAAAATTCCTTCACTGGCGTGCGTAGTAAAGATAAAAAGAGTCAAAATTAGGTACGTACCCATCTTCTTCTTCGCTGTGCGCATGTCCCTTGATTTTTGCGCGTCTGGCCCCCCACGTCTTTTTTTTTTTTTTTACCAGTCTTCTCGTCGGATTTGAGCGAGATTTGGCTGACGTGAATAAAATTGGGCGACGGCGCCTCGGGGAGCTGCAAAACGAGGCACACAAATGAGTCCATGGCCATTTATTTGGACGCGCCGCCATGTCTCATGGTGTCCATCCCTCCTTTTTTATTCCATACCTCCAATTTCCAAGTGACCATTCTGATGGACGATGAAAAAAATTAAAAAAAAAAAGATCAACAAGGGGGGTGCCTGGAGAAAAAGACGCAAAAAGCCAATGACTTATATGTAAAAATGCCTCTGATCAACAACCACGGCTTTTGTTTGTGTTTGGTGATGTGACAGAGCTGGCATGATGTAGGATCAAACACCTTTGGCAACTCGAAACATGTTTGAGGTTTGTTCTTTTACCGCGCATTGGCCCAAAATGGGCACAACTGCCTAGCCCGAAAGGGCCAATTGCGCGAGAAATGAAAAATTCACAGGTGCACCGCACCGCGTGCAAGCAGCAGACAACCTGACAAGTGCATCTGTTCGCTGCAGAAAGAAGAAAGAAAGAAAAAAAGAGGATGACTCATGGGAACATGACCGTGTTTGTCTTGAAATCATATGTCAACTGGGCTTGTCTGGCCTGCCTTTTGCCGCCATCACGGCTCAAACTTGACCGTGGTGTATTGCGAAACACGCTGCCTACTTTTTTTTTTCCTTTTTTTCCTTTTTTTCGTATGAATGCTGCTCATTGGCGGTCGCTTTGATGTTTTTTTTTCGTTTTTTTTTTTTTCGCATAATGGACCCAGGTAAAGGACGGCATGGCTCCATGCGGACCCCGCGGACGCAGGAAAAAAAAAAAGGGGATTCATGCAATCGGCTGGGCGGGCTTTTGTTTCGTCTGAACCCCGCGCTTTTCGCTCTTCCAGACGTGCGATGCGTGCTGGATCACGTTTGAAAAACTGAAAATCCATTCGGAAGGGCCGGGCACACACAAGATAAACCCGGCAAGATACACAAAATCACACTTTCAGAGTGTAAAAATGGATGGCTCAAAAGACACGGCCCCCATCACGTGGCCGTCCTCGATTTTGACAGGCTGACGATGCGTTTTTGGCTGCGTAGACCAAGCAAGCGGCACCCACCCCACCCCCCAAATAGCCCTTTTCATGCTTTTTTTGACATGTGTGTATGTTGCGGGGGGGGGCCGCTCGTGCGGATTGGCATGGCAGATCAATGCTTTTTCAAGAAAAACCACTTATTTCTCCTCGTCCTCGGCTCGGCCGGTTGCAAATTCCGCCATGCGAACCACCAAAAAAAAAAAAAAAAAAAGAGCCAGGCGCGTCTCTCTCTTTTTTTTTTATGATCGATGACGACAGAGGACCCGCATCTCATCAAACCAGCAAAAAGAAGAGAGTTTCCGCTTCAATTTGCGCGCAATGAGAAAGAAAGAGAGGAGAAAGCGAACTCAGTTGACGTCTGGAACCACAGGCTAGGTTGAGAAAGGGCAGGATGACGTCAAAGGAGCAAAGACTGCGGGCCATTTGGGGGGCCAAGGGTGACACAGGGTTCGGGATGCTGGCCATTGGTGGGCACTTTTTTCTTTTTTTTTTTTTTTCTGGCCAAATGACCAAACCCCGTTGTCACGGCCAGGGAACTCGATTCAAATCAAGGAGAAACAATGAGAGAGACAGAGAGAGAGAGAGAGAGAGAGAGAGAAAGCGTGCTTTGCCAATGTGGCCCTCTCTATTTCTTTCTCAATTCTCCCCATTCTCTTTCTCTTTTCTCTTTTTCTTGCTCTTTCTCTCTCTTTTTTTTCCTTTCCCTTTTTTTATTTTTTTTTCGCGCCAATTGCCGCTTTCTCTCCAAGATCATGGGCAATACTGCAAGTATGTATGACTACTACCCTGGAGGCGGCTACAGCATGTACGACGTAAGTGAAGGATGTTCAAGAGGCGCCCCAATGCGCCCGTTTATGCCATTGCGCGCGGCCAAGGAGTCTTGACGTGCCTTTTTTTTATTTTTTTACTTTGCAGTATCGCCGAAGGATGTATAGCCCCTACTATTCGAATTACATGTATTCATCGTACCCGTCGTATTATAATACGATGAATTATGGCTATTCCTATTCGCCATACACGCCTTATTACTCGCCGACGCCCGTGAACTATTGGATGCCGAGAAGATATTCGCCTTATGGGTACTATTGACACGTCGCGCAAGCCGCTTGCTTTGCCATTGTCCGCTTCTTCCTTGCCATTTCGCCTTGTACATAGCCCAAATCCCACACAAACCGATACAGTTTGCTTGATTCCCCCTCTTTTTCTTTTCATTCCAATCCACTCTTCCGGCCCTTGCTTTAGCCCATTAGTCTTTTTTTTTTCTCTTTTTGCTGCGACGCACTCACGTGAATCAATGTATTTATTTTTTTCCTTGATTTTACCAGCTTTTTAAAGCGAATTTCGTCTATGTTTATGTGTGTTGTGAGAGAGCAGCGGCGCCGGGCCTCCCCTTTTGTGTGGCAAAAAAACACAAAAAAAAGGGTTGCAGCGCGTGGGCTGAGCCATGATTTTCCCTTTTTTTTTTCATGGTCGACGCGTCGCATTGGACGGGACCCGGCCACGCGAGACCAAAAGCAAAGTAACGATGACCAGCGACACGGGCACAGAACAGCACCAATGAGCATTAAGGGACGACGGCGGAGCATGACCCTTTTTTTTCTTCTCTTACTCGATGCCAACATCATTGGCATCAGAACTAGAATGGATGATCTTCCAAGTTTCTGTCAATGTGGGGTGCATTTGAAAAAGAAAAAACGCACCAACGGGGCAATCCCATGAGCAAAACCCAAGAGTAAGGCATGTCATGGCTCAATTGGATGAATTTGTGCCATGCACGATCCTCAAAAACAAAAAAAAAAGCGTCGCTCGTGACCGTGAGATGTCATCAGATCATCTAGTTGCCCCTCCTTATTGTTTACGGTGGCACAAACCACCTTACTAATTGCAGGAACACACAAAAGAGGGCTTGCCTATCCTCTTTTGTTTGTTTCTCCAAAAAGCATCCTCGCATTTGGTCATTCCGCTATCATATCACGCAGCGCCACCTACAAAAATGAGAAAGAAAATAGCAACAACGTGGACAACGTGGAAAAGCACCACGCTGCTCTTTCCTTTTGCATGAATGGGGCCACGGCGCTCTTTGAAATTCAGGGCGCCCTGCTGAAAGGATGACAAAGCAAGGCAATTGGATGCCCTTTGCTATGCAAGATGACTGCAGGGCGCGCCAAAGGCCCATGACCCTTGATGCTGTTCCCATTGGTTCCCCGTCATTCTTCCATGCCATTAGCTTTTTGCATTCGCTCACATTTTTTTTTTACTTTTTGGCATTTGGCAAACGCACATTGACGTGTATGTTACACAAGCGGCCCTTTCATGAGTTCTAATGGCAAAACGTCGTTGGTCAGGTGACCACCGTAAGCGATGGCAAGCACGCGTTTGGCGCTTGCCACGCGACAAACGTCCTTGATTTGCTTAAAACAGAGCGAAATGGCGTCTTTTTCCTTGCTTTTCGTCGCGCTTGCAAGCCCCCTTGAATGGCTGCATAGGTCGCATGGTCGGACCGTGCGAGCCGTGCGTTGGGGCGTGCCAGTAGCCCTAATTTGGAGAGGCAATAGCTGGTGCCGCCAAAATTTTACCCAATGCGAAGTGGCGATGGCCAGATTGGAATAAATGCGGCGACACAACTCAAAGAACCTCTCATCCTTTTTTTTGTTGTTGTTGTTGTTTTTGTTGACCCCCCGCTCCATGGCAAGGCAAAAATAAAAGGAGAAAGACAAGAGGGAAAGGCGACAGAATCGCGTAAATTCTGCCCAGAAAACCGCAAAAAGCAAGAAAATGACGAAAAAGTGTCCCAATTTGGTTGGAGGACGGGGATGAATCAGCCGGGCCGAGCTGAATCATCGAATGTGTTGACAATGGGCAATCGTTGCTGAAAATTCAGGGCCAGATCGTCCTTGGACGTCGGGGAGCGAAAAAATCAAAAAAAGCTTTAAATAAGACAAGAAAGATAGCACGAGCAAGAAGAAAAAAAAATTGAAACTCTCAGCTTTCTTTCTTTTTTTTTTTTTGAAAACCAATTGACAATTCCACCAAATGTCGTCTTCTACACCCGCTCTCTTGTCGCCCATCAAGGTCGGTGACCACGAATTGAAGCATCGTGTGGTGCTTGCCCCCCTGACACGCCTGCGCAACTCGGAACAAGGCGTCCCTACTGACCTTGTTGTCGAGCATTACAACCAGCGCGCCACCGAGGGTGGTCTGCTTATCACGGAGGCCACGGTGGTCACGCCTCGCGGCGGCGGTTATATGTATGCGCCCGGTATCTATACGCCTGAGCAAATTCAGGGGTGGAAGCGCGTGACCGACGCGGTGCACGCCAAGGGCGGCATCATTTTTAACCAGCTGTGGCACATTGGTCGCGCCACCAGCTCGCAATTCTTGCCAAACAACGATTTGCCTGTTTCCGCTTCGCCCATTGCCATCAAGGGCAAGAGCATCTTTGGCACCGACTATGAAGTGCCGCATGCACTCACCAAGGAAGAAATTGACGACGTTGTCAAGGTGTTTGCCACGGGTGCCAAAAATGCCATCGAGGCCGGCTTTGATGGTAAATTAGAAAAGAAGAAGGGGAACACAAAACCTAATTTTTTTCTTATTTTTTTGTCATCCATGATTTTTAATCGATAGGTGTGGAAATCCACGGCGCTAACGGGTATTTGATTGATCAGTTCATCAACACGTCGAGCAACACGCGCACGGATGAATATGGCGGCTCCATTGAGAACCGCGCTCGCTTTGCATTGGAGGTTGTTGATGCGGTGGTGGAAGCGGTAGGCGCGTCCAAGGTGGCCATTCGCCTGTCGCCATGGTCGGGCTTCCAGGATATGGAGGATGAGACTCCCTACGAGACGTGGTCGTATATCACACAGCAGTTGCAAGACAAGCACCCGCAGTTGGCCTACGTGCACTTTGTCGAGGCGCGCGAGAGTGGCCACCATGACGAGGATTTGGTCAAGCCAGAATCCCTGGACCCGTTCCGCAAGATCTGGAAGGGCCCCTTCATCACCGCCGGTGGCTACACAGACCCCGAAAAGGCCAAAAAGACCGTCCAGGACAACGAGAACAATCTGCTCGCCTTTGGCCGCATCTTCATTGCCAACCCCGACTTGGTCGAACGCATCCGCAACAACTGGCCCCTCAACAAGTACGACAGACCCACTTTTTACACCCACGAACAAAAGGGTTACACCGATTACCCCTTTTACACACCCGCGGTGGCCGAAAAGGCCACCGACGACAGCACCGCGTCCACGCCTGCGCTCGAAAGCGACGCCGCCACCACCACCGCCGCCAATTCCGACGCGGAAGCCACCACGCCAGAACCCACCAAGGTTGACGCCGCCAAAAAGGCGGATCGTCGCAAGTCCAAGTTCCTGGTCAAGGCAAAGGAGGGCAAGTGCCTCATCCAATAGATTGTATTTCCCCCATCTTGTCTCCTCTGTACTATGATATCTTAGCTTACCTTGTAATCGTAATTAAAGCAAAGCAAATGAAGAAAAACAAAAGTAAATCCCCGCCCTTTTCGTCAAAAACCGGTACAAGTTTGATATTGTCGCGCCGCAAGATTACATGATCCACACCACCGTCTCGTTGTGGCATTGTGTACCTTCATGCCGCTTGCCGCTCTACTTGCTTCCAATGGGCAGACGAAAAAGGGCTGACTGGTAAAAAATTACCTATTTTCTGGCAATTGTTTTGGTTTTAATTATTCAATCACGCGTCCAAAACCTGAGCAAAGCAGCTTAAAAGGAGGGAATCGCAAATGGATGAAGTTGGAGAAACGATGACGACTGTA